>JAKGSA010000503.1:278949-414903 GCA_033558755.1 Philaethria dido
TGTATTTAATTGTTTATTGTAACTCAATGGGTTTATAAATAGATAGGACAGAATTAGTAATCTGTATATATAGCGATAACGCTATGTATTTGTAATCTTTTATTTATTAGTAAATCAAAGTATATGGACGGTTATAAATCAATATTTTCTATATAACAACTATAAACGTGTGATAAGTGACTGTATAAATGTATTTATATGCTTATATAATAAACAGAGATTTGGCTTAACTAAAATTAACATTTTTTTATTTTAAAAAATAAACAGTAACGCCTAAATAATGAATTTGTTATAAGAATAAACAATAATACTTAAATATTTTGTTTCTATCCAGTTATTTAAGAGTCTCCAAAAAATATCAAATTGGTGGGTTAATACCATTGTAACATAATATGTTGGACGTAGCAAGCTAAACGCAATATAGAGATTATCCTCTTAGTTCTTATCCGATTACTTTTAGCAGAATGGTACCATTATTTGGTTTTCTTTTTTAACCGAGTTTGAAAAACGAGGAGGCTCTCAATTTCACTGTATTTTTTTATGTGTGTATATATATCTTTTTACTGAACCAATTTTGATTTTATATAGCTAGTGCATTATTAGTATCACTGCAAATAAGAAGCGTCGTCATACCATGTCCATTAAAAAGTTACATTTAGTGAGCAATTCTCAGAGGACACAATTTAATTTTTTTGATATGCCAGGGTTAACTTCGTCCCACGGCCTCCACCTTAAAAACAAAATGAAAAAAGGGTGTAATAGTTTCATTTGACTATGGATGTTTCTTGCCGATGTAAGTTTCTCATTTTATTGCGCAACCTAAGAAAACATGGAGAAATAGAAAATTTTCTGCAATATTGACTCTGTATATAAAACCCAGATACAAATTTTCTGACAAAATAGATTTTTACAGGGAAATATATTTAAAGGCTAGATTTTATGGGATTCAACAACTAATTACACTTAATTTCAATCAAAGTTGATTGTCATTTTCTTGATATTAAGACATGAGTCATGATAATCTGACGGACATCCTCTTTGCCTTATCGTGTAATTTAGATTAAAAAAAAACAGACACATAAAGTAGGTATGCACTTTGTCTAGGATGAGTCATAAATGTAATAATAATAAATATACAAATAGATAAACTATTTGTATATATTTTTTAGCTTCACGCTGTATCCTGCACATAGCAGGGTAGGCAGAGGGAACCGGAGAACCTAGTGCTAAGACACTCGGTTCTCTTTCAACATTTCCGTTCCCCACTTTCCGCCGGATTGAGGCATTGCGTGCAGAACTCAACGCCGCGCTTTGCCTTGTTACCAGACCCAGGAAATGAAAATATTAAATATTATTTAAAATTTTCATTTTCTGGAGTGGGAATGGAACCCACACCCCTGTCGTGTACAGTCGCACGCTTGTGCCTCTGCGTCACGACAAGCGCAATAGTTTATATATTTTTTCATATTGTTTATAACTGTATTTTTGTGTCTATTTGTATCAAGTATATAAATATTATTAAATGATGAAAATGCAAATAAATAACAGTGTAGTCGTATTTTCACTTGTTTAATGTTGTGAACAACATGTGCAACTTTATCTATATCCTTTAATCCAAATGCACATATTATCCGCGGTCTCTATTTTCACTGCTGATATACTTACATATATGCACAATTATCTTGAATTAAGCCGCTTATAACTTTAAAATTAATCATAAAATGATTTATGCTATCTACTTCTAGATTAGTACACAAAGTAAAATACTAAAAAGTATACACTATATCTCTACTATTTTTTCAAATATTTGGAAATGATGTTATTATGATGAGATAAAGTGCTGCCCTTTGTACCGCCACCCAACTATGTTGTCTTTAAAATAGGCCAAAGGTACCACTTAAACTCCAGGTTCTCTGTATTCCGTTAAATCCGTTAACTCAGCTATGTAAAGGTAGCAATAAAGAATGAAGGTATACGAGGTACGCATACGCATTGAGACTTAAGCATAATTTTGGTATACATGTGGTATATATTTAAACTTATTTCTGTTAGGGTTTATGCATAAAAACGCAATTTGTTACAAATAGAACGTAAGAAAGTAATTAAGTTGATATAAAAATTAGTTTTACGTTATTATTACTAATAAAGAATGTTGTTGCTTCCTTTTTAAAATAAAAGTAAATTTGCACCTAATGAACTTTTTCCATCGTCCTAAACAGATAAGCCTATATAGATATATACTTACTTATTATTCTTTGTTTTTATGGATGCATATACTTACTAATAATGCTAAAAACATATATAAATATAATCCAAGTAATCCGTTCAATACAAAATAAAATATAATCACATTGAAAGATAATCTCGTTATTGTCATAATGGGCAAAGGTTCGTACTACGCAAATGACTAAAATATCAGTACTAAAATTTTCGTTGTTCCGAAAAATAGCACAAAAGTTAAAATTACTAGTATTAAACAAAATAACTAATACTTAGCTTGTGTTTATTAATTTTTAATTTCTAGAAAATATTGACTACCTATCAGATGACGCAATATTAATATTATTATAATTAAAATACCAAATATACTCCTTTAATTCCACCTTAATACAACTTGACTGATTATGAGATAAGCATCAATTATAGGTACTATAATATATGATGCATAATTTAACAATTTATAAGAAAGCAAAAAACCAAAGAAACTTTGGGAATTTATGTATTCGATACATAAATATATATTGCAACTGCAAACTGAAACTTATGGTAACTTATTCTTTGAAATGTTGTTTTTTTTTATAAGAATTACTCTCTTACATTTAGACTCTAGGAGATATGGTTACGCTGCCATTTGCATATGGAGTAACAATAAAATTTTTATACTTTAGAAGCCATCATTGAAAATTATCCAGGATGTAGGCTTAAGTATAGACTGAAAACGTAAAATATTAACGATTTCTAGAAGTTTATTAATTACTTAATTTATTTTTATTTTTTTACATATGATATAAGATAACTATTTGTACTACACTACTCAACACGCAATGCCTCAATTTGGCGGAAAGCGGGGAACGGAAATGTTGAAAGAGAATGGAGTGTCTTAACACTAGGTTCTCTGGTTCCCTCTGTCTACCCCGCTATATGCGGGATACGGCGTGAAGTTAAAAAAAAATATATATAAGACAACGTTAAAATAAAATGTTTGTCTTCCAATTATATTTGTTAGATAGTAGATAGCAGGTACAAACTTAGCTTAAATAGCGTTCTTTGATTCAAGGGTCGGCTTACGATTTAAAAAGTGTAAACATCGAAGGATGCGGCCTTAGGCTACCATGCTACGTTACTTTAGGAGACGAAATTGCTGTTAACGTCCAATTTTATGCTGGTAAGAAATATTTACTTTATTTATTGCTTAAATGTATAAAGTTTGATAGTTTTTCCTAGGATGTGTCTTCTATCCACGGATGATTGGTGCAGCTCCCGTGGGCCTCAGCCAGTGGAAATAACTTGTAATATCATTAATAAAAAAATATATCACTTTCATGAAAAAAAAATATTCATTTTTATCAAAAAAATTGATACACTAAACATTATCCACTTCCATTGTTATATTATTACTAATTTAACTAGATATTATTAAAAATAATCTATTATAACATTCCAGATAAAAAAATAATTAATATTAAAAATAAATGTGTTTTGTTTCAAGCTTAATTTCTATAGTATTATGGTTTTCCATACATCTAGAGTCCTTAACTTATATTACCTAAACACAGAAAGTAAATAAGAGACATCTTGACGTAGTGTTACCATATAACGCGGTGCTGGTAGGTTTAACCCCTACTCGAGAAAATGATTATATTTATAATATTTTTATTTTATTTTCACCGCTTTGGTTAAGCGCATCGTGAAATTTCACCACTCGAAATCGGTGTCGAATTTGAGTGAAATCGTACAACGGAGTGTTTCAACTCTGGGGTACTGTCTTAGACAGAAGCTGTGTTTTTAGTGCAGGCTTAAATTCAGCACAATATAAAAGTGTGTTGTTTAACTTATATTTTATTATTTGTTTTACTGAGGCATTATTAGGATTAAAATTTATGTATTTAATAATGTTCCAGATTTTGCTTCAAGTCAACTTGATCAAGATGTTGTTCTAGATATCAACTTTATTCATGCTTCGACATCAGTGACGCCTGGTATATAATTTATTCTTAATTTTAAATAATTATATAGTTTTAATTCTCTTTATTACATGAATACATTTGAATTTAATGTCACTGGAATTGTTAATATACAAGAAAATATTTGAATTTGTGTTGAAGTATAAATTATTTTATGTTCCACTGCATATTACTAAAAAGATGATAATACGTTCACTTGCTAATAGTTGATAAACATTAGCCACAAAGTCATTTGTGACTTATGTTTATCAACTATTAGCACTTCGAGGCCATCGTGGCGCAGTGGATTAGTGTCTGACTGTAAACATGATTGCTTGTGGACTTGTGGGTTCGATACCCACTAGGGGGATTACATTTAAATTACTTTATTTCTCTGCTCTGCTAAGATAAAGTGCAGCGTTGAGAGGGCGGTACGCCTTGTCTTTAGTTTTTCCCTCTGACTAACTACTATGGGGGATAAAACGTGAAAAAATTATCATTTTTATAGAACCATGTGTCTCGGTCATGTGCCCCGTCCGAACAGATGCAATTACTTCTTTCACTAGCGTTATGTCAGTGCCCGGTAACATGGCTCTGGTAAGTTAATACTAACTTTTTTAAGAAAACTAAGTATTGTCGTTATGTTTACTATTTGTTCAACCTTTTGTGTGACTATTTATTCAACCTGCCTAATCAGCATTAATTACACGCAGAGACAAGGGAAACATATGAGAATGCTTCCGTTAGTTGGTAGTGCATGCATGAATATTTATAGGTACATCCCTTTGTGAATGTCATTGGCGGAACCATTTATCTCTAGTTATTTCAACGTAGAAAAAAATCTATACTGTCATATAGATCATGAGGCAGAGAGAATCTTACGATAGTTCGATTAGTCATTTCAAACATTAAGCATCTAGTATCTATCTGCCTATAAATAACAGCCACGCTTATCCTGGTAATATTATAAATGCAAGTGTGTATAGATGGATAAATGTTTTTTTTTTTCAATTTCATGAAACTCTGCCACATGAAAGTTACCGTATGTACCGTTATAGCTTAAACATCAGAAAAAAGATTCTGTATACAAACATTTATAAATTTATATTTATACAAAATGTTTATAATTATACATCTTTACAAATTGTAAAGTTTATGATAAATATCAAATAAAAAAAACGATCTATTCTAAAGGAGGATTTATGGATAAAAAAGAAGTAGTTACACTGTAAGATTTTGCATGTTAAAAAGAGATCCGGTAATAATGCAGCAACCTTAACCTATAAGTTAAAACACAACAAATAAATATTTAAAATAGATGTACCTACTCGTATATACAAAATAAAAGGTTAATAATGAATAATATTTTACAAGGGCTTTAGTTTATAGTTTGATCTTGTTATAACTAATAAATTTAGATAAAAAATTATGTAAAGGACTACATACAAGAATTAACAAACATTGAACATTAAGGGGATAGGGAATTTTATGACCATAATCTTCGCCAGATGCACAGGTCGACATGCATGTCCAAGTCGCAAACGAATCTTTGATATAATCCTCAGTTCAATATGTTTCTGAGAGTAAAACCAAGGTGACCTTGGGATGGTAGGTTGGATAGAAGCATAATACTTATTTATCTATATGAGATTTCGATAGATCCCAAAAGTCACTTCAGGATTCATACACATAGGTACATAGACGCAAAGAGATTAATGAATTAGAAAAATCATCACGTATCAAGTGTCAAGTGTCACACTGGATAGCTAGTTTAGCGCAGGAGTCCACGGATTCATACCCACATATACCAAAGTAACATCTAAACCCTTTAGAAAGCATGAGTACAATGCTTTATGAATCCTTAAGAAATTCAAAGATCTCAGTTTCCTGTCAAACGGGTTTCCCTTTAAGGCCGTTAAGCAGCTTAGCGAGGCAGTGAATATCTATTTAAAGTCGTAGGAGAGAGTAAACAGTAATGCCTCTAACAAAGCTACATCCTCGCCTGTAAACATTGTTGATTCGAGAGGACGTTTATAATGTAAAATAATTTAATATTATGGGATCCAGCAAGCGGCACCAACTCAGCTTTTCTTTGAGAACTTTGACGTATCTTTATATAGAGTATAGACGAGGATATGATTTAACCAATTTTCATTAATATTTTGAAATTTAGGGTTGGTACCAGGATCTCCTTTGGTCAGGCCAAGATCTGTGATGGTAGAAGGGAAAGGTTAAAACTAAGGTATAAGGTTTTGTAAGGAACAATAGATTGGATGTATAGCAGGACAAGGACTGTTCAATAAATTCAATAATATGATTACTAATGACGTTATAAAAACAAAATTAACTTATACCTGTCGTTATGTCCGTATTTATCTGTATAAATGTATACCTATGTGACGACTAATCGCTGTGGTGTCTGTGATTAAATTTGTTGCAGGTAGATAGTTTGAATTCTGGGGAAGGATTTCGGCTATTTTTATTAACAAACCACGCGCGCGACGCCGCGTGCAGAAGTTAGCAGATTATAAAAAAATGTAAATGGCTAATATAGAATTTAAAACAATTACCTATTTCAAGTACTAATTTAAATATTAATTAAAATGACTCTACTACAGATTACGATGTTGACTAAATATAACATATTGTACGCACCTAATTGACAACAATGTGAGATTATTTATGGACATATAAATTGGACATAAAAGGAAGGATGATAGATTTCGGTAAATGTCAATGCTCGTCAATTTTTGTAGGTCATTTTGTTATTTATAAACAGCCTTGTTGAAATAATTCCATATTTATAATAAGATAGTTCTAGATCTAAATTTGCATCACGTAAATCTATTATTATTATTATTTGTATAGTTAGTATTCGTATATATATATATATATATATATATATATATATATATATATATATATAAATATATATATATATATATATAGGATAGACATATCTACTTCGAAATTATAAAAATAATTACATTTTAAAAAGAAGCAATATAAAGCTTTACAATTAATTATTAGAGTTTTATAATATGTATGATTGCATATGCAAGAAACTAAGTATTATTCTGCTTTGTGGCTAGATGTTTGACTTTTACATTTTTATTCATAGCTTTTAGCCGTTGAATATCCTCTTTGCTCTTTTGAAGTCCTTATACACGTTTTGGCACTTGCGTACACGCTAATATTTAGGTAGGTTGAAAAACAGAACAAATATTGTATTCTATTGTTAACTTTATATTCGGCGGCCTCTTATGGTCGGGGTCTTTGGCCCGTGTGCCCTTATTGTGAAGGTCGGAACTACTCTTAGGGAACATGGAAAACCGACAAAGTGAGCGAACACACGAACCACAATTTTAATAACTCAAAAGCCTTCAAGCAAAAACGCGAATAAAAAGAAGCATTTGTTTTACTCATTTTCAAAAAACTCGCGATAATACGTACGATTAGATTTGAATATGATTAAGAACCTGGTATCCAATAAAATCCCTGGCAATAACTATAACAATAACTCCGTAGTTTATGTTTTTTCCTTCTTTGTTAAAAACTATAAGTACTTTATATTGCTAGTGATATTTTAATAAAATATTATACTTTTTATGCAAATTAGCAAATCGACTTTAAATAAAAAACGTGTTTAAGTTGTTTTATTGCAAGTGTGCGTTTTATTTTATTTTGTTTCGTGAAGATTTTCTTATATTTTTAATTAATTAATTAAAGTGTTGTAGCAAATATTTATTCCTTTGTTTTAGAATCAGCGTGGATATCTCCACTGGCGAGTTCGTAACGAAAGCAAGAAACAAGTACTTTGTTACACGGTCATGGTGCAAACCCAAACTTATGTGCAAAAATTTTTGAGAGGAATGTACCAAGAAGAATGGATTGTTCATAATAATCTCCAAGACCACGATTCATGGAAGGAGTACAAGCGAAATGAAAAAACCTTTGCACGATTTAAAAAAAAGTACATAAACAATACACGTACCTATTTACAGATTTAGGGTGTAGCTATTGCATAATAATTTAACAGTCATTCTGTCAGACTTCTGAGAATCATTTATACAATTTATTAAAGATTCTTAATGTAGTTTTAATATTGCTATTTTTATTGTAAAAAAAGATACAAAAGAAGCCAATATAATAACAGACTTTTTGTAGATGTTATTATGTCCGGTGTATTTCGCCAGACATTACATTACATTATGTTACTGCAGAAAAAATATAAAAAATATATGTGGTATTAATTTATGTTATGTTTTAGAATAAGAAACTTTTTACTCGTCTACTTCAGGGGTGATAAGCCCACGGATCTCGGGATGTATAATAATTTTATGCGGCCGTCCAGTTATTATTTATTACAGACTCTGCTTTCAGCTCTTATTTTATTTTTTTTCCATATGTTTTCTTATAGTAATAATAGTACAATTTTAAATACTATTAAGAAGTGTGGTCCACCAAAAATTTACATAAACAAATTTTGGCTCGCCAAAAAAAATAAAAATTCCAAATTGAGTAACTAAAAAGGTTGCTCACCCCTGGACTACATCATGATTCAAAATATAAAATATCAATGACAAGGTCAATTCCGTTTAACGTCATGATAGTGGAAACTTTTTATACGTTGTATTAACTGATTCTGAACTTTTTGGTTTAGACAGTGTTAAATTATTGTATGTACTTAAATCTAGTCTTTTTGATAACAATATTTTTATAATGTTCTCATATAATAAAATACCTTGCAGTATAGATTATATACTGATAGATTTAGATATTTTTTTCAAATGCTTGTTAATTGCCTTCAAAAGAAAAAGAAAACAATATTGCTTAATAAAAACGAAAAGGATCCTGTAAAATATTTTTTCTCATTATCCTAGTCATTGTCTATCAAAGGCATACTGGTCATACTTTGAACATATTGTCATTAAACTTGGACGACAATACGTGGATCATGGAGCCAAGCATCCTGAGCTCATCAATTTGAGCTATTTACTGCCGGTTATTTAGTAAATAACGGGAGAGTTTTGTTGAAATTATCTATACCGTTATTTTAATAAAAACTTTGGCAACTTTAATGTATATTGCAAGTTCTATATTAATTTCGTTTCTGAATGAAAAACATTAATTTGCATGAATGATGAATACTTTGTTACAACTATTATTTAATTGTTTCCAGGTTCAAAACTTTTTAAATATTTTCTAATATTTTCAAAATTATAAATAATTATTAATATATCGTAGTTAAATTATAGGTATTATTTATATGTTTGCTAAATTTTAATTCAGATTACATCACGAATAACATGGTACAATAATAGTTAACGAATCTATTAATTTTCTTGAAATTTCGTAAGTATAATTTATAGGTAGGTAAAAGTAGAACAAAAACTAATATTTAGGGTATTTTCTAGAACTTGCCTACAAATTTAGATACGTAATTTTGAAAGAGAAAAGAGAATTTTTAAAATTAGAATCCTCACAATCGGCATCACATCAGCTTATAAAGTTTACTGTTATTACATATTGAAAAATAAAAAAAATACCTTTAGGTATATTGAAAATTTGTTAATGCATATAGGAGGTTCGTCCTCCGTCTGGCTCGCGACCACTATCATGTCAAAGACGAACCGCCAAATATCTTATGATGTGTTCCGGTTCGATGGCATGTAAGCCAGGTTTTCCCCTTTCCCACCCATCCTTTCCCCAAAATGTGGTGGTTCCGATAGCGGACTACTACAATATCCTCCCTTTCCATCTGTATCCTCTAGGTTGGCAACGCATCTAGTACATCTCTTGTGTTGTAGATGTTCATGGGCGAAGGTAACCACTTACCATCAGGCGGTCCTTCTGCTCGTTTGCCATCCGGTATCCATAAAAAAAAAAAAAAAAAATTCCTATGATATAAGAGAAACTAATAGTTAAATAGTAACAATTCAGAATTAATAAATAATTGAATAAAAGGAGTATGTTAGTTTTTTTTTGTAAGTGAACTTTAGCAATAGTCTACGTAAATTTATCTATTACATAAAAAA
Source organism: Philaethria dido (assembly GCA_033558755.1). Lineage (NCBI taxonomy): Eukaryota > Metazoa > Arthropoda > Insecta > Lepidoptera > Nymphalidae > Philaethria > Philaethria dido. The sequence continues at coordinate 289,151 of JAKGSA010000503.1, forward strand.
GTAATTTGCTTAGTCAACTGGCTTTTACATACTAGTTTATGACCGTAATTTCACTTGAGTGGAAATGATAACTTTTGCCATGTTGCTTCAAGTTGAAAACTACCCATCATATTAAACAAGTTTCACAAGGACAGCATATGCTAATTTCTTATAGATCAATTGTACTATTATCGTCCTTCATCCATAGAGCACGGTAAGTAATCACAGCGCCTTTTGCGATATAAAACTGTCTGCCATTTTTTGCGGGGGGGCAATTCGTAGTCACGTTTGTCAGACACGCATACAAAAAAAGGTAGCTGTTAGCTACCTTGCCTGTCGGAAAAACTGTCTTACAGCTCCATCGACACTTTATTTTTTACCCACAAATATTGAAGAATAAACCAATATAAACCATTAAGCTTTTAATGTATTATTTTAGGAAGCAAAAACGTACTAAATTGAAAAAAATGTTACACTAGGAACATTGTTTTATAAGGTCCAAATTATTATTATTTTTTTAATGATATACTTATCACTGTTTTTTTTTTTATTATGTACAAGTTAGTATCTATAAATATCAACAAGTGCTATTTACATATAAATGTAAGATTTATAAAAATCTTCTTTAGAGGACCTTGAATATATATAAAAATTGTATAAAATCTTATCTTTTTGGATATTTTTTCAGTTAATTTATTCAATGATTGTGTTTTATACGGCACTTTTTATATACTTAGTTCTCTTCATAAAAAAGTAGGAAGATGGACTTGTTTGCTAAAAATATTTTAATAATAAGGTTAATTATTTAAAATGCAAGTAATTTTAAATAATGAAGAAGAAGAAATTATTTTGTATCTTTTGTGGAAATAATTAGAAAATAAAGAAGAATTGTGTAGTCAAAATATAGTAGATCTAAAGAGATCCACTTTTTATACAGTTCACTTTAGAAATATTCTATTATTCCGTTTGTAAATACGATGAGATTTGCCAATAACAAATTAGAATAGAGAACATACAAAGGATATTGTAAATTATTAAAAAAATAATTAATTAGAACACAGGATTAAATTGCATGTAAAATGAAGAAATCCATTATTTAGTCTGCTTCTACAACAAAACATTTACACTAGCACACACCCTGTTTACGGTTTATCTAAGCAACGGGATATAAAAGTGAATGTCACCAATAGTAGTGTGTGTAATATTTGTTTTATAAATTAAATGTATTTCTAAGTGTTATAATATTATAAATAACATTTTCTGCACTTAATTACATATAAACTCTAACTGTGTCAAATTTCATACTCTTCCGTCCTCACAATTGTCGTAAAAAGGGATCCAAAGTTTCCCTTAAATTTTCCTCCACGTATATACGCAAAAATTTGTTAGTAAATAAATAATATCTTGCAAAATATTTTAGTTTAAACACAAACATTAACAAACAAGTAACATTATTAGGACGGGGCACTGTAAGGGGAAGGCTTTCATAGATAGGATGGAAGAGTTTAAAGCAGCTGAAGAGGACATGGGAAGGGGAATCTTTGTTGAGACCACATTTATACAGAGAATAATACCTTACCTTGATCTTAGCCAGATGCACTGTACATGAGTTTCCAAGTAGCAGACAACAGACGGTGAAAATAGCCCAGCGATCTGCATGTCTTCGGTAAAACCATTGACGTTTTGCGAAACAAAAACATAGATTCATTTAAACTACTATAGGTTACACTTTATCTCGAATAGCAGGGTAGATTGAGAGGACTTAGAGTCAAAACACTTCGTTCTCTATTTTAGGAAACAAAAATAATTAAATTATAATTGTCCTATATCCTAAGGTGAGATTGAAACTACGACCATTTGCGCTACGCCACTATGGCCTCTTCATTCTCCTGTGATAAATGCGTTTAATGTAGTTTAGTGTTGTTAAACAGACTTCATATTATTTTATTCTATAAGGGGCCGTAACAATAAATGAAGTAGGTATCTTTTACAGCAATTTTATCCATACTTTAGCAAATTTTATAACTTTATTAGAAGAAACATATATTAAAGTACTAGTAATTTGTAACATTAGTAAAGTTATCGTCCAAAGTGCATGCATTTGTCTAACCGATCATTACAAATAAGTGCCAGTAATCATTTCTACGACTCTATCATTGCTATTAACGGTCGAGATATAATTTTATACAAGCGATATGCTATGTGTTTATCGTTTAAGGATTTACGGAATGTAAATACTTTTTATATGTAATTAATAAATAAAAAAACAACAACTTTACTTTATTTGCCACGTTGTAACTTATTGCAAAGGCTATTTTGGATTAGATTTTTTGTATCTTAGCGTGCTGTGTTCTTCAAGTCATAATTTTTTATGTTCATATTGAGGAGGGTGTACAAAATTATAAATTTACAATGACTATGATAAATTATGCATTATTATTAAAATGAAACGTAAATAAATCGACATAAATATAAATCGAAGTAGAGAAAGGGAGCCAAATTTAACTTATAAGATATTATCATAAACTGACAAAAACCGAAATACGGGAAAATAAATTAAATTTGAAAAAATATAAGTATTTCTTAAGGTAAAGCTGGTTTATTTTTCTCGCAATATGTAAAAAACATGCTAAACATTTCAATATTCTCCAAATTCTATATTTAAGAGCCAAAACAATAACTCTATTATAATGCCATTAAGAAAAGCCATGTATTAGTTACGTGTAAACAAGGCGGAAGGGACAAAAACTTTACGAATTATTTTATCTCATTTTTATAGTACAAATTGTTTTGTGGTGATTATGTAATTTTTGTATTATTTTGTACTTACAATATATTCTCATAAGTCGCGATTTAAATCACAACAAGGTTTTACAAGAGTATACTTGGTACACTCTTTACTGGAACCTTGTTTGTGGCCAGTCCACAACCAGTATCATAAAAATATCTAATTAATTTTTATATGTATTTATCTGCTTTTACGTACACTTAAAAACAAATAAAAAAGGACATGTACCTAACCAGATAATAACTATAAAAGTACATTAAAACGTTGCTTTTAGGGAACTCGTTACTTTTACAGTCTGTTTATTTCGGTCTCTGCTTCTAATTTTTCATCATTATTATTGCCCTGTATTCGTTGAGAAATTATACAATAAATAGAAACATAACAATAAGTCGGTATTGGTAGTACGAGTATATGTATATATACGGCTTCTGACTTTTTCTGGCATAACAAAGTAGTTTGAGATATCAAGTCACCCTGAACACTTTCACGTGGCACAGAGGTTAAAAATAAATGATTGCAATATCATCATAGCCCCAAGTGAGTTTGAAACTCCAACCAATCGCGATTATAGTCAGATACTGTACCACTGCACAACGATGGCCTCAATTATTGGTTACAAATATATTGAAGTACTATACGTATAGTTCAAATCGTCCCATCTTCTACCAGTAGATACGAATCACGGCGACCCCACGTTCTGTATCACTCAGGTTCTCGCAGAGCAGACGACCCAGCACATGATGGAGGTGTCAATTAAGGATTTTTTATTTTGTCGACTTGTCGAATCGTGTTATATGGTCGCTTCACCACTGATACCCATGTTTTGTATATATCGAAATAATAAACAGAAACGAAAGATACATGATGTGTCAAACGCGCTAAAAATGTAAGGAAACATTCTCAATAGTTACTATAAACTTTCCGTGCATACACAAATATATGTATTTATAAAATACATCTGAAATTAATTAAAAAGCTCGTTCAGTATAAACAAAATAATAAAGTTTGTTTGATTCAAACAATATTGATATTTAACAAAAAAAAATTGACACTAAAATAAAACCATTGTATGTAAACAATTAATAAGCAGAATTTTGTTGTATATTAAGCTTTAAAGCCAACTGCATAGATGTTATTATTTTCTTAGATAAAAAAGAGGATTTGGTCGACATGCAAGTGTTTAAAGCGAGTGCGCTGGCGCAGTCAGCACAGTCACTTGACCAATCTCTTGGTGGAAACAGTCTGTATCAATATGTGGTCTCTGAGTGCGGTTGTGTGTACTTTGTTGGCGATCGCTGCAGCCACTGACGTGCGGCAATGTCCCGGTTAGTACTTTCTTTACGTAACCGTTACTCCTCGACCTGCTTTCGTATTTGCTAGTCTATTCTAGATATTCTCTTATGTTGTTAATTTTGAACGTAATGCTGCACGAATAAATATTTTATTTATTTATTAAAAAGCAATAATTTTAGAGCAACAAAAATGTAATTTAAAAAATTAAGTAAGAGCTATTTAGGTCAGTTACTAGTTTGAACTTTTTAATGTGAAACATTAATTATTGTTGTAAATCTTGTAGCTATATCTTTTGTTTATATCTTAATGCTAGTTACTTTTTTAATTTATCAAGCAGTTAATCATGGAATTAATTGAAAGTACGTAAGTAGTTGTCATTGGCTACATTACCTACGTCTAACTTATAATTATGCCTAGCTTATTCAATACATTATTCTATACCTAAGTTTATATTTATTATAAACTATATTAAATGATAGCTAACACCAAAATTGTCGTTAAAGTATCCTTCGAAATCGAATCGTAGATAACATAAAGGTCCAATAACTTCATAAATTCTGTACTTTTGTATTACCTCATACAAAAATAATTTTAACATTGATTGATAAGGTATAATTGAATAAAAATATTATCCTGATGTAAACTTATCATAACAATTTATTTTAGGAATTAAAGCTGATATAGGTAGAGGGTAAATGTTAAATTAAAATGTAAATGGTAAATTACAATCACGGAAACTAATATATGTCAGAGACATTTAAAAGTATTTTTTTGCTTTTAATATTTTTTTAGTATTTTTTTCAACTACGTTTTTCAAATCTGTACCTGTATGACATCAAACATAATAAATTTCAAAATTATATTCCTTACAATTTTAAACTGTTTAATGTAAGTTAAAGAATCGTAAGATAAGCATGTAGTTAGGATATCATTATTATTTAATAATTAAAAAAAAAAAATAATGGTTAGTTATCATTCATGTGAATGATTCTATGTTACCAGTTTTTACACTTTTAATGTTCTCAATTTCCATTGAAAACATATACATACCATATATATTATTTAGATAATTCATATTTGTGCTTAAGTTAATGTCAAATAATAAAAAAAAGACTGGAAATAGTACTTGGATACATTGTTAACCACGTGGTGTTTACAGATCAAAGTGTGAATGTATTTATATACTTACAAATTATGATTATATCTTTATAACTTATGTTTGTTTTACTTATATCAATTTCATATTTAAAATTAATTAATATTTATTTCAAGAACTGCTGTTTATCATAAGCATACATACACATTATATTATGTACATATGTATACCTGTCCGCATTTAGCTTTTTGTCCCATTTTTTAATCTACTTCTTAGATTGATAGTAACATTATTTTATTATTTATTCAATAATGAGGTATACTTAATGTGTAATCTTAAAACTAATAATCAAATACGTATATTTAATGTTATTATTTACCCGTTTATCAAGTATTGTCGAAGTATGTAAAATAATACAAAAATTAATAATATACCACCTTTAGAATTATATATTTAGCTTAATTAGCGTTAGAACTGCTTACTCAAATTAGGGAACTTTTGCGGCTTTTTATGGAAAAGAAGGTTTACTTTCATTTTCTCCATAATATACTACAATCATGTCCTTACTAAGTATAGCGAAAAAGTACCAAACTTTTAAACGTAAGCAATGATAAATAATAAATCATTTATTAGGTATGTGTTAATTGTTACTGATTTGAGCCTAAAAAAAAAAAAAAAAAATTGTCCCGCTGAGTTTCTTGCGCCGGTTCTTCTCAGGTCTGAGGAGGCATTAAATTTAGTGAACCGGTGGTAAATTATTTGACGTTCAAAAAATTAGAAATTTAAGTTAATAAAAATTTAAGTTTCATGTCATTTAGCCAAATCAATTAAAAAAAAATTTTTGGCGCAACAATAATATTATGTACATACGCAACAATAATATGTTTACAACATACCTATTTGCAATAATGTCCACTAAAATATTTTTTGAACTTAAAAAATATATTAATATTAGGTACCATGTTTTTCAAAAGTAAGCTTAGATTCAAATAATATGATAGACTACAAATCATCGAAAATAGTTATAACATGTACTTAAATATATTAATATCCCTAATATATAAACTTTATTAAATCCTAACTCTAGGAAACCGGAGCAAGAGAATAAGTAGGTAAGGACTTAAGGACATAAGTAGAATATGGACTTAAGGACGTGTTACGACTTACGTAAAACAAAATCATCCGTCAAAATGGACGATTGTGCTTTCGTAGAATTTTTTTCTCTTACTAGAAAGACATGTTCAAATTACATTATATTTCTTTTCATACGTAAAAAGAAATTAAGCTACCCATTTTTAGCATTTTTACACTTAGGTACGTAGTTGTCAATCTTTAGATGGTAAAGGGAATAAAACTGTTCCCAGTAATATTTTACTGGGTACAGTAATATTTTATGATTCATATGTATGGTATATATGTAGATATGTAATAGTTTTTTACTATAACATATCATGGAAACTATTTATTATGTTAGCCTTAGCTGTAATATGTACATTAATTGCGTTTGTATTCCTGTGTTCCTTGTGTTTTTTTTTGTTTAAACTCTTACAGCTTTTTAGTTGTGAGTTGTGACATATAGTGTCATTGTGGAAGAGTCGGTAAATAAGTACTATTACGTAAGTCAAAGAAAAACATTTGCAAATCATAATACCTACCAACTTAAGATTACCTGGTATTTACAAAATTAGAAGCGAATCTTTGAGTGATATATAAATAAAAATCTACATTTTTTGTCTCGTACCTAATTGTAAAACGGTTAATAACAAGACTATAAAAAGATTATGCATCTGAAATAAAGTTGAGAAGTTAATTAATCTTATTTAATTTTATGTATGTTCGTTAGTGCTGAGCATAAATTTTAAGTCTTACTTATATAATTTTAAAAAATATCCTTCGTGTCGGTATACTTAGTTTTTTTAAAGGTAAAATGTAAGGTTATGTTTAAAAAACGCTTTTGTCTTTTCATTAAATTAAAGAGATAAATAAAATATATAGAATTAAAAATATGTGCTGGAAATATGTGACACGAAGCGATTACGTGATTAGCATACAATTTATACATAAGTATTATGTTGACTAGCACCTAGGCTAATGTTTGTTTCCGCAAACATGTCCAATGTACATATTCAGTACTTACAAGACGGAAGCATTTTATTGTGAGGTCGTAATAACGCCGCAGTCTGTGCCCTGTATTATTTTGAACTGAACTTCTTCAGCGACTTACTGCATTTTTTGATGGGTAAAGATGTTAAACTCGCGTCAGAGCACGTGGCTTGATCGAAAATTCGTGAGACGGAGGAAACGCACGTAAACTTTGACAATTGAATAAAAAATAGCTATCTATATTTTATAAATAAAATTAAGAAGTGCTTTGGTGATGGTTTGCAAAGGTTTTTTATGTGTAAAAATATTTTTTATATATTTGTATATAATCGTTTCAATTCAATTGATAAATGTTCTCGATGAGTTGTTGATCTTTTTTGATTTCTTGTTGCATTTGAATCTTCGACCTGTGCGGTTCCTACTCTGTCATGATAAGGATTTCATTTCTGACGGAACTCCCAGAGTGCAACCAGTTCTTTTTAATACTTGCCTTAATTTAAATATCGCAAGGCTTTAAAAATGATGACAATCAAGAAACATAACAGCTAATATGAATATGTTGCAATTGTCATTATAACCTAAGGTATTCAAATTTCTTGGTTAACAGTTTAACGACATAGAAAATTGTACTTTAAAATTTATTTATAAAGTATCCTGTGTCTATAATCAACTGACTCACAAGACAATTTAATTTATTTTACTTGTTCTCGTAACTTGAACTCAAGTTCCATAACTATATATTCTAAGAACGCAGGCATCAATTATGTACAATAACGCGATTAACGATCAAGTTGCATGTTAGCGATAAAAAGCAATTCAACTGCAGTAGGTTTGCGCATTCGTGTTTGCTTACCTATTGTTTATAATATTAAATATGATGACACCACGATAACAAAGTATACTTATAAACATACCTACGTGTCTAATTTCTCGCAGTAAATGTAAGTTGGAGGTTCACGTTGTTCTCGTGAAAATACCTAAATATTATTTTAATTATTAGAGGTCCTCATGTGTGAGAATATAAAGGGCAACCAAAAGACAACCACTTCACAAAAAACAATATATCTGGAATTGGAATTGGATTGTACCTGAGTAAAAATTGACCCACGATTCGGCAGTTGCGTAAAGATAACCATATTGCAATAACAAAAGATATGGTTATGTATCCATAAAATGTACTTATATTACTTTTATATTATCTGTGTGTTTATTACAGTAAACCGAAGATTAAACGCATAATTAAGTGATTTTATGTTTACATAAATAATTAATAAGAAAATATGTGTTTCATATAAAAAACAATACCTGTTTCTCAGAATAACACCCATTAAATAACATAAGAAATAAAGTAAGACCTGTAATCCTTGACCATGATCGTTGTGTTCGTAGCAAGCTTCGTTAGTATGCCTGTACATGATAAATCATACGTGGCTACCTGCGCTTGAATCATTAACCATTTCAGTTACAATATTGATTGCTAATTCTAGTCATGCCCGTACATCAGTTTGTATTATATTCGAACAATAGTTTGGGGATTTACGCGGAGCCCTTTATTCTTTAATTTATTTATATTAAGCCGTAAATATTCTATGACGGCACATCACAGATGCATTTATAAAAACAGTTAAAAGAAATAATATCTTCCTTATTGTATAAAAACATTATAAATTCATGGTAAAACAGTCCTTGTAATATTAAAATATATGTTTATATGCATCTGAGATGTGTGTGTTATATGTCTCAGGAAATAAAAATTTTAGATTTCTTATATTTATCTTATATTAAAATACTACACGCTGACCTCAGTAAAGTGTTAAAACAAGATAAAAGAGTAAAAGTATAATAACTTCAGTAATACATGAATTATTTACAAGTAAATTTTTATTGGCATAACACGTACATATACTCGTATAGGTGGCGCGTGTTCCGACATCTCGGAAATTACGTGTTGCATTTAGATAAACATGATGGTAATCTACAATAAAAATAAGGTATAACATATGCAAATTTTTTATACCTCACATTAAAACAATATTAGTGATACTTCTAATAATTTATAATTTTAGTGATAATTGTAGAGAAATATTAGTTTTTGTAATATAACACAAGATTATTTTAAGCCGTTTTATACTAGAAAAGCCAACACAGTATTAAAATTGATTAAAAAAATGACTGAGTTTTTCCAACATGTATAGTATTTTGATGTTATCTTTTTAATAATAGCAACAGAGTAGAGAACCCCACTGCGCCACAATGGCCTTGATAAATAATTAAAATTAGTACTTAATTATAATTGGATATTGTATATACCTAATACCTACCTATTAATCTATTCTTATAAGTAATTTTATGAGAAATTGATTTGTTTAGTTTTATTTTATAACCGCGGCGATGTATTCCACTTAATAATACTCTACTACAACTGAATCAGTGAGTGCAGAAACAACGTAAGTCCGGATTTTTAAATTTTGGCGGTTTCTCTACTCAACACGCATCTTGCCTTTCTAAGCTAGTTTAAATCGATTACGATTTTTTGCATTTTTTGTGACCTACGTTGTTTCTGCACTCATCGATTCAATTTCAACTCGTAATTATTGTTATGTAGCTTACGTAAGGTGTAAAGTTATTGAAAAACACGTTTTGCCAGCAATTGTGGCGCAATAGGCCATCATGATTGACTGATTGTAAATGATAGGGTTGTGGGTTCGATCCCATTCGGAAATTGGATGTATATTAGCAAACAACATATGATATTCTTAATATTTGACCTGTAATTTTTTACGACAAAAGAACAAATATACTTAATATGGCAGGGCGAGTTCCATTGTATCTTAGAATGTAAATATTCGAGCGATCCTAATAAGCATTTTAACTGATAAATTGGCAACAATTAAGTCAAATTGACTTAGGTAAAGGAAATACATAGGTAACGTGATATTAAGAACTCAATATTCGCTATTATACTTTTATTATGTATAGTTAGTATATGATGCAGTCGTATATAATTTGTTTATGGAATAGATTAATAACTAACTGCAGGAAACGTTTGATTCCAACAATTAGTTATCATATGTACCTACTATGTATATATTATAAATCTTTCATAAAATTCCTATAGTGATTGGTGGAATGAAAGTGATCTTTCTATTTTTATAACGGAGAACGTAATAGGAACGTACATTTGATATAATTTATGTAATATAAATAATAGGCATAAGAATTCGCTATTCGGCTTGTTAACAATGAATTAGTCCATCTGTATTTTCTATGATTTATAATAAGTAAATAAAACATAATAAATTATGATGTAGCTATATTTCTATAAAATTTCCTTTGATATCATTTTTATTTAGTTACCAGATAATTTTCGGATATCGTTACTATCTATATAGTTGAATTTGAACTTTAAATTTAGTAAGTAGGTACTACGTAAAAACTGTGTCACGTTTCGCATAGGCAACTTTGAGGTCGTGCACTTAATTATTTGATTAAATGTAAATACATAAAAAATAGCGAATGTAAAATTTATTACAAGACGTAGGTATATTATTTTATTTGTTACTTACGAAAAATATATTTGTCGTTGAAATAAAAATAATTTTAATTTCTATCGAGGGCCAGTTGGAACTGTCAAACGATCGTTGGTTCTATAAACAGACTCCTGTTGTTCTTGAGTCTAGGTGAAAAAGTTATGAAGAAAATAATGACCAGGTTTTATTAGACTGACAAAATTCGGAGCTAACTCCAAGATAAAAGAAATATGCTTTCGTATCTCCTGCTCCTCTATTCCTGTTCTTGCGTAACACAATACGTCTAGCACACTTTACTACCGAAATAAACACAGTGAATGAAAAAGTACTTAAAATATACAATAACGAAAACAAAAACCAATTGCATATCCAAAGTTACTAATGCCTATAGTCCGATGCCTAGTCTTTATACTCAATATCTCGCACTTAGGATTTCCGTCTGTAGAAAAAGGAGTGTTTTGATTAAATAAGTTCTCTTTACTCGGAAATCTGAAGCTTTTGAATACGATTCGAGCATTTTCATTAGCTAGACCATTGTAAGTGTTGATCAAATCAATGACAAGTAATAAATTAAATTATGAAACGATCAAATCTGATGATCATAACATACTCTGACTTACGATATGGTCAATGGTAGATTACCAAATTTTTAAACGTTGATTATACAATATTGTATGGTCGAATTCAGCTAGCCATTTTATAAAATTTGAAATTAATTGTAAAAATGCGATATGCTTTTCGAAATAATCGATTAGTTTATAGAGTAAACAAATCTACGATATGGTCACAGCTTAATATATCTAGTAGGTACCTACATCAAAGAAAAAATGAAATTTTAAATAAAAATTTCGTAACAGATTTATTTTTTTTGTATACCAGACTCCTATATTTGTAATATATATTTATAACATATTATAATTATACACATTCATATTAAATTAAAATTATAATATATGTTATTCACCACAGTATTTTTTCCTTTAATAACTTTTATTGTTCTAAATTTCAGGTCAGTCAGTTGAGGGCTTAAAAGACTTGGTACAGCTGTCACCATGCAAAAAGCTGCCGTGTCGACTAAAGAAGGGAACCAACCAACATATCACAATTACTTTTACACCAGGTATATTTTCTCCCTTTTTCCATTCTAAAACAACTACAGAAAGCCTTATTAAGCTCACGGAAGGCAGCCGTTGTAGTTTCATGAAATCTTTATTTTATTTAGTATTTTAATGGTTCCTTCTTAGTATGTAATGATTTTAATTGAACAATAATTACTGACATGATAATCAGCTTTAGGTACCTACTTATATATAACAAAAACCTGACAGACTGAAACGCAACATCAATTTAATTTTAAAATTCAATTTTAGAATTTATTGTATTAAAAATTGATATAACCTTTTCAGAGACCGACATGGATGTAGTGAATGACCACGTGGTAGCTGAGGTTTTTGGAGTGCCACTACCCTTTGTTGGAGTTGACGGCGCTTCCATTTGCGAAAAATTAGAAACTGAAAGTGGGGAGAAAACGTCATGCCCTCTCAAGGCTGGCACCAAATATATCTACAAAGATAGTTTTCCTGTTCTTGCCTTCTACCCTTCTATAGAGGTAACGGTGCACTGGTCCTTGGTACATAAAGAAAAAGATGTAATTTGTTTTGAGGTACCTGTGAAAATATCTTAATCATTTGATTCGTAACAAATTTAAAAGAAGTTAGAAAAGCGAATACGTGTCAAATAAAAATATACGAAACACAAAAGACGCGTAAGTTTGTCATAATTGTTGTAAAGATGTTAGGTTGAGGGTAGATGAACAAAGAAATAAACTAATTGTCTAAAGAAACAAAATTAATCATTATTATTGTAATATAATTTTATTATTTATAATAATTATACATGCTTTTAGTGCAAATGTGGCTCAATAGATATATATTCAGAATAGAATAATTAAAAAATTACAATAATTAAAATTACATTCTATATATTTTTTTAATTATTCTTCTGTGAACATAATAAAAATGAAACAATGTGAAAACAATAAAAACATTAAATATAAAATTGAATTTTAAATTCAATCTAATATTTCATATCATATTTTTAAAACACATATAAATGTAATTAGAAATGCAAATTACAATTTGTTTTTGTTCTGAATTTTAGCAGCTTCGGACTTTATTTTTTAAGGAGCAAAACATCTCTAAAAATATCTAGCGCGATCTATTTAGCAGTTTGAAATTTACTAAGCAATACTTAGTTGTTATTAATTAACTTATAAAATATTTTATTCAATTGGTATTTACCACGGTTCGCTATCACTAACATACTTACTTACGTGAAAAGGATTAGGACTTTTCCTAGAATTTTTTTTTACATTATATTCCAACCACTTTATCATTGACCCTAATGTATTATATGTGAACTGGTTATATGTGTACTTACGAAACGTTTTACATATAATTATAGGGCAAGCAATAATGCCGCCACGTCTAAAAAATATTAATATAAAAATAAAATTATAAAGATATAATTATGTCAGTAACTATTATGTTATAATAAAGCCGATAAACTTACATGTATTAATAGGGTAAGAGTATTAAATATAAGAAATTTTAAGAAATACTTGTTTTACTGTTATCATTTATTTATAAAAAAAATAGAATATTACAAATCACTCGTGTCTTTTAAATAAATCTATGAAATTAAAATCGTAAATGTTTTACGATACATCGAAACTTAATATTCTATCTTTAATTTTTCTTCATCGGTGTTATTATGGCGGGGACTTCAAAGCAGACTACCTCTCGAGTACCGTCATTTAGTCCCCAGTGGACACGAAGAGGAACTTGGGGATAGAAGAGTTCTATGGGGAAGGAATTAGTGTATAAATATTCTTGATTGGGTGCCAGTGGGCAGGGCGCCGGCTCCCCAGTGTCCGCCCGCTTGACCTGCGCGCATGCACTCACTCCCGATACGCCGACGAAAGGAAGAGGAAGCCCACCAATTAAAGCGTACACATCGTTTGTAAGTTTTGTTACTTCATGTTCTGAAAATGATGATCATATTAACTATTAACTTTATGTCAAATAATTTTTATGAAGTATTTATTATTTCTATTTGTTTCTCTCTCTATGAAATCGAACGTCAAAACAAACGGAATCTTGAAATCTTGATCGAAATGTTATTATTTAAACAAAAACATAAAAATAATTAAGCATACGTTACATATCTATAATTCAGCAATTTCAGTATTTTAAATCTGTTATTTTAAAGTTGTTCACAAGGTGCGCTTAAATAAATGTAAAAATATTATTAATAAATAAAGCATATAAATCTGTTCAACTAAGTAGGTACCTTACTTGTAAGCATTAAAAGTGGGTATATATAATAACATTGTAATTTTTATATTTGAAAAGAGCAACTGTTGAATTTCTTGCCAGCTTCCAAGCCGATATTAGGTTTACATTAATTCATTTATTATTTGATTAAAATTCAAAAGTGCATAGAAATATTTTTAAAATAATATTTAGAATTTAATAAAAAAATTACTTATAACGCGGCGTAAATTGTAAGAATTTGGAGAAAAATATTAGGAGATAGGTACTGCGTACTTATTAATCATCTCCATGTAGTTGTGATTAGTAGCTTTTTGTTATTATTTTTTTCTTTTTTTATCGCCAGTAAAGCTATGCAAATAATGGCGTATAAATTAGGGACGGGTTCTTTTTTTGAGTTAACAAGCTCTTTTTCGTAGGGTATTATTAAATCGTTGATATCGATAAAAATATTTATATGCTTATTACATTTCTAGTTAATCTCTGAAAAACTGCATTGTTGTGTAATGAATTGATTTTACCATTGCTTTTTATCTGAAATAGCGATACAATTAATTTTGTTTCCCTAACTCTTACAGAAAGGGAGTTATTGCAGGTAACAACCCTTAACAAAAAGTTTATTGTCTCGGTATCTATTAAAGATAGCTTCATGAAGTTTAAACTGAACATTATTATCCGTAAGTTAATTACATTTAGGTTTGAATTTTCATAAAAACCCCTAAATTGACGTTTATAAAAAAATATATTATATTTATTCATTAGAGAGCGTATCAAAATATGAAAAAAATATGAAAATTGGTGGACCATGTTCAAAAACCTAAAAACCGTGTACGTAGTATCAACTTTCTTATTATGTGCTGTTTATTTTACATAAGTGGAACAAATGGTTTTGTAATGTTATCCCTAACATTCAGAATTTCGTACAAATTGTAAGTTCCTATGCAAATTATTATGTTAAGCCCAATTTGATAATCTAAATTGAACAGCGTATTATATTTAACATATTTAGTATTGACTTCTATTAGGTATAGTACATAAGACGACTAATAAAATAAAATTTACTTACTTGGCTTAAACTTGAATACAACTGTCGTGTTTGTACCCTTGCGCAGCTTGCAGCGTGTCTTACCACACGGTATAACCTGAATCCGCTCGTGAAGGTTATCAAAATTTTGACCTAAAAACATTTCACTTTATTAAACATTATTTTAAGAAATATAACATATACAATATTTTATTTTTAAAAGAATACTGTAGCCTTTTAAAATTAAGTAACAAGAGCTTATTATTAACACGTTGTAATTTGCTACACAAGAATGGCCATCGCTAAATACAAAAATCGCGTATGATTTATAGTTTGTTCAGTATATCTATTTTATTACTATTTTATGGCCACAAAGAAAAATATCTATTAAATATACCTACTCTACACTTATGTTATAGGAAAAGAGTGAACAGTTATAAATACTCACAGGCATAAATTACAACTTACAACTAATCGAGACACATTACACATTTATTTAGTATGTCTTCGCCTAGTACGTTATTTTAGTATCCTGGGAATAGCTGTAAGTACTTGTTGGATACCTAATAATCTGTGATGGGCTATATATTATATAACGATTTAAGTTTTTCTTTTAAATTATTTTTAACTTCATGCAATCCTCACTGTTCAGAAGAAAACGTAAACTTTTGCATATTACATTTGCTCAGTATTTTTTTCCTTAATACTTAATCATAATACTTGAAAAATTTTATAATCAATTACATATATGTATAACATGAACTAGTAACTAAACTTGAAAAAAATATTCTTAATCAATTTCAGGTGACTCGTATTGACGTACCTAGACGTTATACCTAAATTTTTGTAAGGGGTATTAAATGTCATTTAATATCCCTTTCAAAAATTTATTAAACACAGCAACATTATTAGGTATGGTTGAAGACAATTGCAAATTTATTTTATGTTCCTAAAGTATAGAGTAAGACATTCTGAAATAGATTTTTGAACCAAAATAAGTATTGATAACAAAAGAAGCGAAACGGTACATTACAGGAAATAACAACGTCATAATTCTTAATATAATGAAACACCGAAGCAATCTACTAAAATCGTAATATAAACGCGGATGCGGAAGTTGTTGAGAAGCTCATGTTTTTGGTCATGACTTTTTTTTTAATAAAAATATTTTTTGTTTAAAATCAAAATTTAAATTATTAAGCAATGTATATTTATGGAAGCCTTGCAAACTTAAAACATAATGAAACTAATATTTTATAATGTACGCCAAAAAAAAATTAATATTAAATATTTTTTAGCATTGTAAAAAAAATGTACTAAACATATGTAGGTACTTATTAGCTACGCATTTATAAAACTGTTTCTTATTTTTAAAACAAAAAACTAATTACTTTTTTTGGAGAGGCAAACGTGGCGTCGTCTTCTGATTATAAGCAATGAGACGTGGTTCGGTCCTACCCGGGTAAGTGGATATATTTAAATTATTTTCGTTTCCCCGCTCCGATAAGACAAAGCGCTGCGTTGGGTTCCTCCACTCAACAAAAGTTTCGAATACGGGCGGAAATTGGACAATGAGATGTTCTCACGCTAGGTTTTCTCTACATACTTTGCTACGCGAAAAAACGTAGAAATACTTTTTAATCGTTTTTCACATGACATACCAAAACTAATATAAAAAAAATAATAGAAACACACTGTGCAGTTTCGAATTTTAAAATTATTTGCACACATCTCTGCTATATTGTGGAGTACCTAAAAAGAACCTAGTGGCATATGTATGCATATGTCACTGCGTTTTGCACTTTCTGGTAATTTACGAAATTGCGTGTTCAGTGGCAATTTATACGCACTTATTGTGTTTAAACCAAATTGCGAAGATTCAAATTATTACAATTATCGTGTAAATTCTTGAATTTTTAACAGTTCCATGACTTATATAACAATAACAGTACCTATTTGTTATATTTATAAATAAAAACAAATATCACATCTAATATTACACTTAAATTACTATATCATGAGTAAGTACTAAATAGTACTTACTCATGAAACCTATTGAACGTAGCAAATGCTACTTTCCTCAGCAGAATTGCAATCCTGAATCTTTGGCGAATAATAAGTCAACTCTCTTATCATAGATACATACTGAATACAACATAAATACCTAAGGAATACATTAAAAAAAATTGCCAGAAATATTCATATAAACAGGTACGTATTATATTATTCATTTAACATATATGAGTATGAACTATGGTCAGTAGGGCAAAGTAGAAGCCGTATGTGATTCGACTTCACCAATTGATTAATTTAGCTCTATTAAAATTTATGATTTCATCTTACAAATTGAAACTTGTATAGTACTTTATAAATAATATGTAAGAACTAATTTTAAAATGTATACATTTTAAATGGTAACAGAGTTTTCAAATAAGTACCTAAGTAATAATAATAATAAAAATAAACTAATTAAATTGTCCATAAAATATGAAATATGATCCTCAATTTTTTTTAGAATATACGAGTATACTAACAAAATATTATTTTTTTATATAAGCAGTGGCTTGTTACATACCTAATATGCTTAATATAATCATTGCGTAGTGTAAATTATTTATATAAAATTGTCTCACCTGGGCATTGTTCTGCGGGCGTCTCGTCACTTCTCACAGTGATCACCGCAACTGCCAGTACAACCGCAACAGTTAAATATATTTTATTCATGCTTGTGACTGATGAGACGAGCACTCGTACAGCCGCCAACACACCTATTGAGAGTAATCGTCGAATCAAAGCTCTAACGTCAACCAAAGGTCGTGATGTGCGAGGCGAAGGCGCACAAAGAAATCTATATGATTTACTAATTGGATACAAAGACTACGCTGACCGCGCGATCCTCTATCAGCATGTGTTACGAATCTCATCCGTACAACTACAACCTAAGTTTTTAAAAATAAATATTTCCTTGTAAATGATAAACTCTATGTAGCATTTTATTTAAGTTCTATCAAATCGTAATAGTGTGAAAAAATACAAAAAGCACATGGACATATGCTTTTTGACTTTATTAATGTAAATTTCATTTGATCGTTTATATTTTCATCACGTAATTAAGTTGAATGGAGTCAACCCAATTTTAATTATAGTTTCACTCATCTTCCTCATTTCTAACAGAATTCGCAGGGAAAATCTAATGTTAAGATACTTTGTTCTTTACTTTCCGCCAAATTTTAAGACATTGCGGGTTAGCTTGGATCTTATCAGAAGAGAACAAAAAATAAACAAATGTAATGATTCACCTGAGTGACCATCGGGTATAAAGCTACTTCGTGCAAGCACTGTTCCACTGCGTCATGATGGCGTCGTTATAATAAAAAAACCTGTTTTAATTAAAATAGTTATGATTAGATACATAAACTCTTTTACAAAGCAATAGACGATATCATATAATAATTTACAAAATAAATTTTCAAATAGTTAAGTGCTTTTGGTGGTGTTTATTTCGAATGATTCTCAACAAAATCTAAAAGTTGGTGCTATTAACAATTTCACAGTAACATATACGTGTAAACAATTTTAAATATTCAAAGTGATCACAAATAATCGCCTTAAGGTTTCATGAGAAACCTGCTAAGTTACCTTGCTTTTGCTTCGTAATAACTTTATGTAAGTTAGGTACCACTGACATATGTTCTTTTAGGTTTTCTATTACACAGCACGCAAGCAAATATATTTTAACAGCATTAACTATTAACACAAACATACTCCAAATATTTTATATTTTTTTGAGACAATACTATTATTGACTATATTTTATAAATACAACATGTACCTAATATAGTGATTTTATGTACCTAATATAGACATTTGTGCTTACAAAGTCACGCCGAGTTCCGTAATTCAACACGCAATGTCTCGGATTCGGATAGAAAGAAGAAAACAGATTGTCCTGCTATGCAAAGTAAATCATCAATCAAACATCTTTAGTGTTACAGTCAAATGTTAAGTTTCTATGCAGAGAATCTATTTTGCTAGCAAAAGTCTAATGGTTAATAGGAATAGGTGAGCTAGAGACCGTGTATTCGATACAAACATAAAACCAGTGATTGAAGTTATAAGTAGGTACCTACGTGGTCTATTCTAGGTAAATAACCTTTTTTACCTGCTTCTATCTAACTCGCAATGATTGGTACTTCCCAATTTCCAGTTAAGGTGATATTTTGGATACACGATTAGTTTGGATGATTCTGTATGGATAGATAATTGTTGTTCATAGAAATCACGTGTACTTAGAAGACTGGCAGAATGCTACACTAATTACGGGAACCTGTTATAGCTAAGACCGTTTTTTAGATATCGGTATATTTTTTATTGTAATTTAACTGAATTAAAATCACATGCAAAAACAGTTGTCTTGAAGATAATCGTTTTTGCATACGTTAGAGAATTAAATTTTTTAAAGGAGAATAAACATGGCCAAAATAAGTGTATCATGGAGCTATAAAACATACTTAAATAAAATATCAAAAATTAAAAAATTACAGATAATGTTTCAACAATCGACTCTATAAACTATAATTAAGTATTTATATTTTAATTAGGGTTAAGTAATTATCATAAAAACATAACGATTTATTCAATTTAAATCATCCTTGTTAATTCGTTTTAATTTTTTTATCTATGGTAAACATACGGTATTTGAAATAATATTAAGAAAAAACGTAACGATAAATAAACAAAGGTATACCAAATTGATTAAAAGTTATAATTACATCATAATTGTGACTGGACCAGTTTTATGAACGTGCTAGTATGTGCATCGCAATATCGATACTATTTAATTTATTATTATGGGAGTTATACATTTTGTATAGACGAGAACGTTTACCGGTATCGGTTTACGAAAATAATCGACAAGGATTAAGGTATTCTAGTAGGTATACAACGACAAATTTGATTAACCATGTTAGGAACTATAATTGTCATAATCTTCTCTTGTTCTTTACTTCACCCCTATCTTCCAATGAAATTGAAAAGCGATACAGTTCAGGCTTGAACATCATATAACTGTTTTTATTAAATGCCTTAACCATAAAATTATAAAGAAAAGCGTATGATTTTGATGAAGGGAACAATTAAAAAAACACAGAGTTGAGTATACATGAATTATATTTGCTAATTCATACAATAATAGCTAAATATCAAGAATAGCTATAAAGTAGAAAATACAAAAATGAGGCAGATTACAATAATAATAATAATACTTATAAAATCATTACAAGAGATACAATTTTTTAATTCATTTCATGAATAGTACTCATACAGTTATAGAAAATTCAAAATACATATAAAGTACCAATATTCACTATAATAAATAATTAAAGAACAATCATAATGATCAACATATTAAATTTCATAGGATTTTTTTGCTATTCCGAAACAAACTCGTTCCAATTGATTAATAACCTAAGTGTTGTGCGATAAACATATCATAAAATCATAATATATTGTTAATTCGAGAATATATTTTAGGAATCATAAAAGTTATATTTTAAAACCTATACTATCATTTAGCGGTATAAGTTAAAATCTAATTGTATACCGAATTATCATTTTTTTTATTTTCATATATCACAAAAAGCAGAACATAAAAAGCTCTTTGCCAACATATAGTACTTTTACAATGATTATCGGTTAATATTAAATAATAACTATGTCAATTGAATCAGTGAGTGCAGAAACAACATAAGTCACAAAAAATGCAAAAAATCGTAATCGATTTAAACTAGCTTAGAAAGGCAAGATGCGTGTTGTCTGTCTCCGTCTTGCAAAATTCGAAAATCCAGACTTATGGCGATGTGTCAAAAGATCAATTGAACGATGTCCATGTCCAAGCAATATTTCATAGATTATTATTAAATTACGAAAGATATACGATTATAATTAAAAATAAAGTCAGAAAGAGTATTTATTTTAATTATAAATATTGACAGTTGTTTGTTTACATGTACCTACAAACTACAGTACATATATGTAACCCAATTTCCCCATTAGGACACTACAAAATGAGTAACACTAAAAGTTTAATACTAAAGAAGGTGTACACTGTAAAGAATATATAGTACTTAAAATATATTCAAGTCATACAGATATATTGTGTATAAATACCTACCTAATGTCTACATAATTATTTAAAAGGCCAATACTACACATCAAGATTTATAAAAGACGGTACTTTATAAACAATCTGTTTATATTGTGATACAATGTATGTATTCATGCATGTATGTTTACTATTATAATGGAATATATGTATGTATGTAGGTCTAACAGTATTTTAGGTTGATTTATTTATTTAGTTATTTCTGTTATATTTTTTGCACCGCATTGTGCCCGCTTTTATCTGTTTGGTTCAGTTAGGTTGCCTGGAAGAGATCACTTTTAGTGATAAGGCCGCCTTTGTGCATTTGTTGTATTATTTAAAATTTTCTTATGTATGATTTCAGGTGTGCAATAAAGATTTTTCTATCTATCTATCTACAAACATATTAAATCTCATTTTTTTCAGTTTTATTTCTATGTTTACATTTTTCGCCAGTTTAGATAAATTAGTCAAATTCAGTTTACGAGTTATATCTAATGATGAACGATATTCAAAAAAATATGGCAATTTATAACATGGGCCACTGAGAGAATAATTCTTTAATTTACACACAATAGAATACTACAAGGTCAATTAATATTTTCTTGAGATTCTTATTTTAATACTATCAATAATTTCAACGTGTATAACATAGACATCGATTTGGCAAATATGTAAAACTAGCATAATCGATTAAAAATGGAATATATCATTATAAAATGTATTGTGATCAAAATTTTTAAAATATATATCCCTAAAAATCTATCAACGTAAGGATTTTGACTGATTTCCAAGTATATGTGTAAATACTTACTTATGTCTTTGTAATACTAACTTATATAATATTTAAATACATTACACTGAGTTTGGTTACATTATTCTACTAGAATCAGTTTAAATAGACCATTGATTTTGAGTTTAGACCCCAATATCCTAAATACATCGTGTATCTAAAATGATATTTAAAAAATTATAATAGAGAAAAAGAAACAACCTGCAATATTACATATATGTAGTACATACAATGCATGCTTAGACAAACTTAGAGTATTATTTTCAAAATCACTTAATCTATACAAAAAATCGGAATATAGTTTATTATATATGAATGTTAAGTTAATTCAAGAATCATTAAATATTATTCCCTATTAAAATACATAATATAAATAAATTATATACATACACATATTTAACAAAAAAGTCATAAAAATAAATGTTAAATTAAATAAATATACAACATTTTTTGTGTGTTTTCTTAAATTCGAGCGGCAAAGGTAACTTATAATTAAAATAACCCAAATTTGAGTTTATGATATATTATTCATATTATAAATAAATTGCAGCTAGCAATTGAAATTTGAGGCTTTTTGAGGTAAAAATATTATAATACTAAATTTAGCTTTGCTTGCTAAAGATGAGTAAAAAATAGAAAATAACTTAAAGTAATGGGGAACGGAATGTATGTTAACATTAGGTTCTCTAGTTCCCTCAACCTACCTGCTATATGCGGGATACAGCGTGAAGCTAAAAAAAACCTAAAAATAAACATTATACTCCATAATAAATCAATAACATGTGATAAAACGTACAAAATAATAAATAATATAACAGATATTTCATCTTGTGCTTTGGAAATCGTGTAACGGTGTTTTAAAACTATTATAATCTAATTTTTGGTAAGATTTATGATAGATTGTGATTTGCGATATTTAATTATTAAAAAACTTAAACCGTGGCCGTGCAAATATCTTGTTCCACATAGATACAATACAAAAAACAACACAAAAAATCAAATATTTTATTAGGTATGTCTTTTACTTCGAGCACATTTGAATGTAACTTATTCTTGTTTTAGGTTTTATTAGAAAAAAAAAATTGAATTATCTCTTTTCCTTATGAAAACAGACAATATTTATATATTGTTCTAAAGAAATATTTATAATATTAAAATAAATGCTTCAAAAGCACATATTACTTTAAGAGAGACATAAAGAAACATAAATATAGGATTTTACTTTGTAATGAAATACTTAGCACATTGTTTGGACAGCGATGTAATAAAACTGAGTTACCCTTTATGGTTCAGTGTCTACAATGATATCAGCCTACAGTTTACAAGGTAATAATAGAATATTATTTTTATATCGTAATTTTTTTGAGACTTAGTAATTATATTTAAGAATACGTTTTATACATAAAAGTACTACACTGTACAAGAACATCTTCGGCATAGTGGAAACTTGTATCTAAATGGCTAAATTATTAGAAATAGGTACGAATACAACGCGAATACAATTTTTTTTACGAGAATGAATATACAATATATAAAGCCATTAAATATGCGTATTATGTAAATATGCATAAGAATTAATTTTAGAAAGTGGAGAACCAAATATTATGTCATTAAAATTTCCTAATGGGTTACATTATTATGAAAGGAAACGCAAAAAGTTAAACAAATTTAAAAAAAAAAAAGATTTTTATGGAATGTCATAAAATGTATGTACGATATATCGTGTATTATATCAAATGCATGGATGTAGTCTAAAGTTTTGTGTCATTTTTTTAAAAGATATCAGATATAAAAGTTAAAATATAATGACATATATATTTTTTTGTACAGCCAAGAACTTACCATAGATAAAAGTAAGAAATCGCGGGGTATAATTTCGCATATTTATGTTCATATAAATTTAATTTCATCTCAAACTGGAAGCTAAAGAAATTTTTATTTAAAAATATACAATAAATACAACAATGTAAAATCGCCAACAACAGTTATTTTGATGTAGGTTTCATAAAACCTAACAAAAACGAATTAAACATTTATTTTTCCCTATGCTCAAGGATTTATTTAAGCTATAATTATTTGATGAGAAATAAATATGTAACACAAAAAAAAAAAAACGTTATACATTGATTCCGCACGACGAAATAGCAAATCATGTCGAGTTTTAAGGTTTATAATAAATTATATGCTAAATGCGTAACTTTACAAATTATTTATATAAAATTTGTTTTGTGGAAAAATGTAAGCATCTAAATATGCAGCATGGGGTTCATGTTATTTCTTTATGATAAATTGTTTTCCTGTAAATGTAAAAAGAAAGAATTCACGAAACCCTTCAATATTCGCCGAAATTACGCTTCGAATGTTTTCCTCGTAGTTATAGTAAAAAAAACCGATCAATTAAAATATTTACAGTTTCCTCGACCTTTAAAATAATTGGATAAATTTATTTTTTATTTCTTTGTCAATAAATGACAAAGAAATAAAAACAAGAATTTCACAACGTAATATTTGAGAATGTTAAAGTATCGAATCGAACAAGACCATAAGTTATCCTTTATACCGAGAAATCGTTATATCTTAAACCGACGTTTTGGATTTAATTTTTTTTAATTTTATTCCACAGCTAGTGCTATTTCTATTATATGTTGTTATACATTGTTCTGAGAAATAGAAACGCTTTGAATATTTATCGTAAACAGTTTTTTTAAAGTAACAGAAAGAAATCATAATCTTTGTTATTATAATGGATTTTTTACCAGTAATTTTAAGAAAGTAATAAAAATAGCAATTTAAGTAAAAAATTATATAGAACAGATATGAAAGCTATAAAGTTAAAAAAGTATTAGGAAGTGGTTATAATCCACAACCAACGTTTAGTCAATCATGTGCCAACGATGATCTTACATAAGCTCGTATTCCAAGAAGGAATGTAAACTTTTTATTTGATTTTAATTAAAACAATTCGCGAGCGCAGTCTTTCGTGATACATCTCGTTAATATCCAAAATAAAAGAAAAAAGACAGTTCTTCGAAATATACAGTTAAATATCCATATAAATGTAATAAAAGAGAACTTGAACATTTCTTACAATCCCATAAACATTTTGAAATAAATAAAACATAGAAATGTTTTAAGTATAAATCTGGCTACTGCCGTATAGATTGACCGCTATCTGTCAGGTTTCTTGTACGGCTTGTTAAGT
Source organism: Philaethria dido (assembly GCA_033558755.1). Lineage (NCBI taxonomy): Eukaryota > Metazoa > Arthropoda > Insecta > Lepidoptera > Nymphalidae > Philaethria > Philaethria dido. The sequence continues at coordinate 314,433 of JAKGSA010000503.1, forward strand.
GTACGGAGAGGTACTTTTAGAAAGGCATCCTTTAAGTTCCCGCAATGTGATTGCGGCGCTTCGGTTAAATATTTTTCCATACTTGTCACCACTGTCTTTGGATTCGTTCCAATTACATATTCCTCAATAGCCCGGTATATTGCCTGAAAACAATAAGAAAGTAAAGAATCCTAATGTATTAGTCAAATATTTGTACCATTTGATATTGACATTCATAGTAAAGTTGAGAGTAGATAGCGTTTCTACCAAAGTGTAAAACATTACTACCTCCAAGATTTAAATGTACTTATATATTATTATACGCGTATGTGTTAGCAGGCTCGAGCTTTAATTTATTTATAAAAGTTGTGAAACACTAGAATATGTAGTATCAGGATATAAAAAAACGGACTATATGTACGTAATGAACCAAAAAAATCATAAATATAAACCACTTTGTTTAATCAGCTCCCAACTGCGCTACAGTAGGATATTACTGAAAGTCGATATAAATATATATATTTTTAGCTTTACACTGTATCCCGAACTAGTAGGGTAAGCCAACCCAACGTTTAGACACACCATTCTCTTTTTTTTACATCTCCATGCTCCACTTTCCGCCTAATTGTGGCATTGCGTGCTGAGTGGCGGAACTCAACGCCGCGCTTTGCCTTACTACCAGAGCCAGGAAACGAAAATACTAAATATTATTTAATATTTTAATTTCCTGGAGAGATAATCGAACCCACAATCTGTAGCCTTTAGTCGCACGCTTGTACCTCTGCGCTAAATATAGTTTACCTTAAAAGCCGGTTGTTTGTTGTTGTGAAAGACTTTTCGACTGCCATGCAGAACGAACACCCCGGACTCCGTAGCATCTGCACAAGCGTCGCCGTACATACATTGGTCTGAGCGGTAGTTGTACCGACACGACAGCACGTGCACGGCTCGCTCGTGATAGTGGAATATGATATTTATTATATCCTAAACACAAACATTTTCTATATGAAATGTTGTTAATCTAGGCGTTCACGTTAAACAATAGTAAATTAAAGAAGAGAAGTAAGAGTAGAAGTCGGCACTTTAGGTACGCAAGAGACATCATTTGTGTCTAACGCATTCGCATTCTCAATACGCCTGTTATTATTACTATACTATTTTCATTTGTTAAAAAATGCGTGTTTATATGTGACTAGAATTTGAAAAACTGAACTCAAAAGTAACAACCATTTTAAATATGATAATTGTGACATTTTTTTTTAAAACTTACTTGGTCTCCCCAAGGAATATATAACTTCCATTTTAACATTATAGGAGTTACATACTCTGTCCAACCAAAATCACGCATTCTTGTTAAATTCATCAGCATAACTCCAGAATTTAATCCTAAAAGATATAAAATAATCTCAAACTACAAAAAATCAAAAGTCATTATAAAATTAATTTCCAACCTTTGCCTGAATTTGAACATGCAAAGTGCATGTTGAGTGGCGAAACTCAACACCGTGCTTTGTCTTTACCAGAGCAAGGAAATAAAATAGCTTCATGCTGTATCCTGCACATAGCAGGTTAGGCAGAGGGAACCAAAGAACCTAGTGTTAAGACATTCCATTCTCTTTTAATATTTCCGTTCCCCACTTTCCGCCGAATTGAGGCATCATTGCGTGTTGAGTGGCGGAAGTCAACGCCGCGCTTTGCCTTGTTACCAGATCGAGGAAATGAAAATACTAAATATTTTATTCAATAAAATAAATTAAACATAAACATAACCCAAAAAATGATCAAACCCACAACCAATTGTGTTTATAGCCAGACACTGTTCCACTTTACCACAATGGCCTAAAGCATATAAAATATATAATTTATATACAGATATGAAGAACATAAGGTATGTGTTTAATAAATGAAATATATTAGGCTTGTATGGTATGCATGAGCAGTAAAACAAGTTATTTAATAACAAACAAAACTATTTAAAATTTATCATAATTTAGGATTTAAAATGTAATGTCTTTAAAAGTAATACTGTGTTATGTTTACAAACTTTTTCTTTTTGGTTTGACGTTTTCATTTAAAAAAAAATTAAAAAAAAAAATGTAAAATTCAGTTTACCCTGTACAAGTTAGTTTGATCTTTTTGACAGACAGGCTAGTGATGGAAACAGAAAATATCGATTCAATAATATGATGGAATGCATAATTCAAATTAGAATTCTTTTTTTTACTTTATTTTTCTAAAAAAAGTTATACCAGCTAAAGAGACCCCAACCAAATGGACCCCCTTTCGAAACAATAATCTTTAATAATGATTTTTTGTAATGAATACAGGTACTGCCTGTTATACATTTTGCTTCTGTCCAACCTATGTAACATTGTAAAAGTGTCTATTATTTTCAGTGTTCCTATTTAAATTTTACTTTGAAGCAATAAGAAACCTTACATTTTTTTGAATCTTGAATCTTTAGGAACTTTTGTGTTATATGTATATTCTTAATAATTTATATAATTTTTTAAATCATTAAATTAGGAAAATAATAAATAAATAATAAAATAATATGTTTGTCATTGCAAAGTTACATCAATCAGAAAAAATTACATGTGTCAAAAAGATCAAGCTAACTTACAAGTACTCTGTAAGTATGTACACAGTATGTTCGTGACTTTCATAATTTATGAAATAAATTTAGAATATTTTCTATTACTACTTAATACTTAAAAAAATAAATTTTATAAGCAAGAACAACGCAAATAGAAGTAATAAAATATAAAAAAAAAATAAAAACACTTCTAATATAGTACTGTAAATACAATTTAAAATTAAATAAAATAATAATAATTACAAACAAAACATTAACTCACCATATTTGCCATAGAAAGGATGTTTGGCAAAACGTGGATACCAAGAAACATTTGGATTATCATCTTCTAAAGCCATTGCTGATATTTGAGAACTATTGAAATTTGCAAAAATTTGCCATAGTTCATCAACAGGTCCAAGAAAAAGTGTGTCAGTATCCACATATATCATAGAATCAATATGTGGAATCAATTTCTAGAAAAAAATATATATATAGTTGTAATTATTTGTGTTCTAATAATCCCAACACCACATCTTATATAAAAAAACATTTTTTTATGCTGTCCATACATAAAATAATATTTATAAAGTATATAAATAAATGAGACAAGAATTGAAAATAAAATTGATGATTGATTGCATGAATAATACAAAATTATATAATTTTATTATTTGAAGGCAAAATTTTGAAAGCAATTTTACTAAAAAGGTGTTTTTTATGCATATTATGAGGATAGAATATGAAATTTCAAATTTGGCATAGTTCAAAGGCAAAGTGTAGAAAATCAATATTTTTTCTTTAAGTGCATTAATAAGTAACACACTATAAGTTAGTTGTTCCACCTACAATTTTGTATAAAGCAACATGCATGTAGCTCAATGTGTACTTCAATGTGTCTTCTAATTAACTCAAATACATACAATTAGTTTGGATTTAATATTTTTATCCCAAGCAGGGTAATCAGAGAGAGTATATATATACTTACTGGGATGAATAATCGTTGGGCTGCACATTTACTAAACAAATTCATCCAATCATCTTCATGTGCTTCAGGAAAATTTATCCGTTGCAATTCGAAATCAAATTGATCATTTAAAATAGGTTTCCATTTTGTGAGAGTTTCATTAAATAGAGACCTCAAGTTCTCATCCGAAAATATGACAAAGTAAATAGGAGATTTTGTGAAAATTAAGACAGATTTAATAACATTTAAAGATTCATTAAATCTTGAATCACAAACAACAAAAGATATCACATATCTCTCTTTTTTCTTTAATGTCCTGCAACATAATATATAAAATAATCATAGAATCCAAATATAAAATAGTTCTTATTTAGTCTCTAAAACATACTTCACATCTGCATCTGTCGAATTATGTTTGTTGTTTTTTAGATAATCCGAAGAAAAAATGTAAAAAAATGTAAAACTAAAAAATAACAATACTATTAACTTAAAAAAAGACATCCGCCTCATGGCGACAAAACGATGCCTATTACAAATTACATGTCTAAATAACAAAAATGACACTGTTCCTAATTTTTACATGTATTTTTGATATATCACTATAAAATTAACACAAAATACACCAATATGTTTTTTTTTAAATGTAATTATATTTGTTACGAGTTATTTTCAGTTTGCACTACAGATAATAGAATTAATGTTGCCCTTGGCAATTTTGCTAATAAATTCTGAATGTTAGAATTCAAAGTATAATATTGCAAAAACGAAGCTGCCTGAGCTGATGGGCCAATGAAGGGAAACTCGAATTTATATAATTTATATTTTTAAACTTTAACGTATATACTTTAAGATACTTATAAATAAATTTCAAATTACATTAAATTTCAATGAATGTAAATTCATTTGACGATATACCGATAAAGTAAATTGTGCTGACGCGCCTGAATACCATAAGCAAGTGGTCATTAACATCAAATATGTCAATGTCGATTGTTATTCTCTTGTCAAACTGCTCAACTCATCTGTCAAATGGGGCAAGGTTGTGAGTTACGTTATCCCTATTTAATACTATATTTGAATTATATATTTTAAAAATAACAATTAATTAAAAGAAAAAAAATCAACCATGGTAGTCGGTGCATTTCCGATTGCAAAATTATCTGTTTTGCTAGTAAAACAGATTAGTAAACCTATTGCAAACATCTGCAAGGAGAGAGCCAAAAATAATCCATTTTTTAGAACTTACGTTTGTATGCCTCCAGCTCAATGTATGTTCAATTTTATAATATTATAACATGTATTACTCTCTTTGACTCGATTGACTTTTATGTCATATATGTATTATTTTTTCATTATAGTTTATAACTGGTGTGAAGTAAAGGCTAAGATGTGGATCCTAAATTTAGGAAAACCAGTAAACATTCCAGTTTTAAGTCAAGAAATGGCAATAGAACTAGGAGCTAACTTACTTGGTGAAACTGTGATTTTTGTCATTGGTGCTGGACTCTTAATATTTGAGTATAACAGGTAAATTATTAAAAACTTTTTGTAAAACTTTTTTTATAAAAAACTACTTAATACAATACTATTCATATTTTTTGCAGACAAAGCAATAAGGAAGCTGCAAAAGAAGCAAAACGAGAAGATGAAATTAAACATATTACTGGAACTATAACAGATTTATATTTCACAGTGCAACAACAACAAACACAACTTAGGGAAATGGAGAGAGTTATTCATTCACTAAGTAATTCATTCATATTATTTCCTTTATAGATATAAAATAACTATTTATTATTACAATTATTATATTCATAGTGGTGATTATTTGATAATTTACAGGTGGCACAAAGCCTATTCCTTTACCACCATCTTCAAGTGGACCAACTGGACCCCCTCCTCCAGCAACTGCACCACCAAAACCACAAAATATTAACCATACCCTACAGTACATCCCAGTATCATCTACACCTTATCCAAATGAAGGTGTTATCCTGCAATCTTTGAATTATATCCAAATGGATGTTTTTAGTTCCTTTTTCAATAATTCAATGGAAAATGAAAGAAATCACTCAGTTGAAAAGACACAAAGTCACATTAAAAGAGAACCAGCTTTCCTTCCAGAAGCTTTACATAACTTAGAAAATAACTGTAGGAGTTTATTTTAACTTACTTTACTAGTTTTTTTATTAAGTATGCAGAGTTTATTAAAAAGTATTTATGTCACTAAAAATGTAACCTAGTCTTTAAGAAATAATGTTACCATCACAAAGATATGTTGTATTTTAAGTTAAATGTGATATCTATATAATACACATTTGTAAAATTGAACAATCATTTGTTTTATAACCACATACATGAATCCAATTGATATAAAATCAAAAACATATTCTAGTCATGATTATTAACATGTTTATAAATGATTTGTTTCCAATAACATGAGGAAATGTAATAAAAAATTAGATAAATTTAATTATTTATTGTTCAAGCCATTCATCTATATATTTACAATCTTGAGGAGTAATCAAGCCAGTAGAACAACATTTATGTATAAGAGGACACACTCCGCAAGGCACTTGCACTAAGCCAGGTGGTGGTATAAGAGATTCTATAGCCCTATATACTTTATTTCCATCGGGGTATATGTTACTTTCTGCTTTACCATCATAAATAAGTGTGTCTAAAATTGTAATAACATCTTCTACTTCAAGTTTGACCTGAAATTATTTTAGTTTCATTGCCAATACTAGACTATAGCATAAATTATATGATAATAAAATATTTTTTATTTTTATAAATATATACTGTAGATCTGGGCTTCTTAAACTTTTGTCATTCATAACCCTATTTATGACCCCATACAAATTTGTTAATTGGCCAAAATGGTATATATAAATATTTGACTTTAAAATCTCTCAAGCCCAGAATTTTGCTACACAACCCCATTTTGGGTCGCAACCCATAGTTTAAGAAGCCCTGCTGTAGATAATTAAATTGATACTAACCTTACTTATACCTAAATCAGTTATGTACTTTTGTACTTCAGCAGCAGTTGCATAAGACTGTGTTCTGCCTACTATAGGTCCTCTAGGGTTGTTCTTTATCTTATCTGCTCTCTGTTGTAAGAATCTCAAACATTGACGATTTAATATATCTACAAATTCAGACTCAAAGTCCTGATCTTGATACCATGCACCTCCTGATATTGAGCGGTCTGGTTCTAAATTATAAAGCATGTAAACCTTTTTCTTTGATGCCTGTAACATAAAGTAAAGATATAAATTTTTGTACAAATTGAACAACAAACTACATATTGACATATATTGAAAAGTGTATAACATACATTTACACACTTCACAGCTTTGATAACTTTTTTACTTTCGAGACTTTTTAGTACTTTCGTAAGCTGTGTGTTGGCTAAATTTGAACGGACTCTTATGTCTCTAATCCATATACCTTTGTTTCCAGCTTCCTCTATAAGGTTATAAACAACTTTTTCTTCATTATCAGCTCCTTTTATTACTTGTTTAGAGGCTTGATTTTTCAACCTATAAATTAAATAATTTATCAATTCGCTTATGGACTTAATTTGGAGCAATATAACCTTAAAAATATTTCTAATTTTAATATGTGAACTTACTTATATATAAGTGTACCACCTTGATTATACAAGTCAAAGATACCTTGCTGCAGAAGCTTATTTATAGCGCTAACAAGCTCGGCAGACGAAAGTTCAGGTACTGCTGCTGCGATATCTTTAGCTGAAATTCCTTTAGGATTCTTTTTAGCGGCATTGATAATTTTTTCGCTTATCTCATCGTTCTTGTCTGTCATGATGCTGTAACTATTTATTTATTATTACTATACTAGATATTACATTTCTCTAAATATTTCTACACTCAAGAAATCACTATGATAAAAAAAAATAAACATTTTAAATAAAGCGTACTTAATTTATTATATAGTAAATCCTGCGTTCGTTATTCTTCCTTTACAGTTCGGGCAGTTGTTTGACTTAGATTTTATTTATTTATGGATAAAACTGCATAAAATAATTTAAATTCGCAAAAGTTTATATTAAAACTTCTCTCACTTGACAGAGATGAAGTGAGTGACAAGTTGACAACTTGAAAATTCACTTGATTATCAATTCATTGTAAAGCAAAATATATTTGTCTTAGTGGTTGGTTATTTGATAAGAACGTGCAGCCCATTGATTTTATTAGCTCTTTGCATATTATATCCACTTAATTATCCTCATAAACTGAATGTGTCGAGTGATTGATGAATCTTTTTCCTTTTCAAAATTTAGAATCGAATAAGTTAAATTAAATGTACTACTTATTATTTGAATAGGGATATAATCACACCATAAAAAATATTTGTAATGTGTAAAATATAAATATTTTATTGATTTAGATTATTATATCTATATTTTACAATTTATCTGTTAAATAATAAGCAATTAAATATTTTCTAAATTAACAGCCAGAAAATTAAAGCATTATTTCATTTCTGATTAAATTATAATGTCTGAACTAAGTGTTCATCGTGTACACTAGGTTCCCTTGTTCCCTCTGCCTATCCTGTTATGTGCGGAATACATCATGAGGCTAAAAAATATATAGACTAAGGTAACTTGCTTTTTTTTGATAATCGTGCGCCTTGGATTTAAATTATCAAAAATCGATATGAATATATCGATTTTTTGATCGATATATTTTTTACATCTGTCCATATTTAATATTTGACTTTTACCGTCGTTTTCTATTGTCTAAATTCCATCAGAATCCCACAGGGTTAATACCACAGGGTGGCATTAGAAAAGTAAATTGGGCTCAAGTAGCGCTTAAAAGCCATAAAATGAGCATCAACATAAACAAACATAAATATTTGATTGAGTGTTCTTAACGAGTTACCGACTACTCTGCGTCAGCTGTCGGTTGTCTGTCGTCAATTGATACTGAAAGTCGGTAAACTATTCTAAATATTGTTTTATATCATTTAGTGTTTTAATAAGTTCTTATTCGAAAATAGATATGGATACATCGGAAATTAAGCCTATGTCAATCAAAGTTTACAACGCTATTGTAAAAGATTTCACAAAAATGACTTCATATAGTAGAAAATCGGAAAACGAATTAAAGAAGAAGTATAAAGAGTGAGTTTAATTTATAGATCATAATTAATTATTTAAATATATACTGACGTTTGATAAAAAATATATATTTGGTATGTTAATATATAACTATGTTGTAGGTGAAGTCTGCATTTTTACTGTTTCTCTGTTTAATAATCAGGATATTATTGAGTAACGGTGCCCATTGTTTCTAAGCAATTTCCTTCATATGTTCTTCTCACGATAAGACAATGACAAATCACAAACATAACAATCTGTTATTTATTTTCAGAGTATTACCATCTACTATGGGCAGTATTCTATCTCTTCTTATACAAAGATCTATGAAGCAAAGTTATCGAAAGTCTCCTGTAATATCAAGCAAGTATTATGATTTATATGAAGAGTTAATGAAAGATAAAAATAGAGGAGATGTAATATTAAAGTAAGATAATAACAATCAATATTGATTTGGTGTTTATTTCATTTGTATATTTGTAAGTTTGTATATCTGCAGAAAACAAGATCCTAGTCCAGTAAAATGTAATTGAAATTAATAATAATAAATATTTTGAATACTGCTCATGTCTCATGTCCTGGAGCGACATATCTCAAAACATTCAATTTTAAAACCTTTAGTCTAATTGTGATGATATAGAGGATGCTGCATCTGTTTTTTTATTATGAAAATGTTATTAATTACATCATAAATAATCTTAATATGTTGTGACCACAAGTGTTAGGATTAAATCTTTAAAATTTATTTGACAATATATTTACATATATTTTAACAGGTTAGCAGATAGCCAAGGTGTTAGCCCAGCCTTATTTGTAAGATCATTATTGCAAAATGTGACTCCTGACTCCACAATGGTGAAGAAATATTTGAAAGATACTACTTTGATAGAGAATAAAGATTTGGCTTATCAAGTATTTTTGGTAAACAACCCATTCAATAAAATTATTATTCTGTACTATAACAATATCTATTTTACCAACATTACCAATTTTTATTTACAGGGTATCATGAATGATAATCAATATGGTCCTTATGCAGATATTATTAAACAGTAAGCTTATAATTTATGTTATATATCAGAATTTAATTGTTGTTATATTTGCATTTAATATTTTATGAATTATTTTTGGTACAGATCTATTGGATTAGAATATGAGTTACGACTCGAAAGGGAGCTAAGAATTATGAATATATCATTTTCTGATGAAAACATTCTAAGATTACGAGGATATGATAAGACACCAGATTTTAAACTAGATGTTCCAATAGCTGTTGATGGTTTTATTGTCAACTGGATAGAAAGCAAAGCATTATTTGGAGATGAAGAGAATCATTTAGGATATTTAAAGGAACAGCTTGTATGCTATTGGAACCGTTTTGGCCCTGGTCTTGTTATTTATTGGTTTGGATATTTAGAAACCCTTGATTCAACCCCTGAAGTTAACAATATGTTTATTTTGCGAACAAAATTTCCAAACAAATCAAGTATAACTCAGTATAAAATTGATATGTGAAGTGAATATAAATAAATACATAGATTATGGGTTAATATTTTGTTTGTTAATCAAACATACATGATTAATAAACTTGAATAAAATTTTAAATCTTTTTAAAAAAATGTTGTAATTTTAAAATGGTTGATTTGAACTTCATCTATATATCCTGTATTAAAAAGTAAAATTGAATACGCAAATTGTAATATTTGTAATCAACAATAGTTGATGCGAGATTTTATACAAAATATTTCTAAAACTAGGCAGAAAAAAATGCCTTAAAAGTGGCTTGGCTGCCTTGCCTTAGCGTCAAGTTTAAGCACTCTTTTTTACTTGTTATGTGATTAGGATTTAGGTAAGCCTAGGAGATTTGGTGATTCGATTCCACAAGTTCTGAAACTCAAACTTAACGATCTAAACATTCGTAAAACTTATTCTAAAAGCCGTTAAAATAACAGATCTTAAGTAATTAATTTCGTTCTTCAATGGGTAAAATTTCTACTAAGGTTTTATATTTTATTTTTTGTCTACCATGAAAATTTTATTTACAAATATCCTATATTTATATTTGATTTTCTTCAGAAACAATTTATAGGGTTTACGCAATATACTGGCAACACTCTAAGTTGTCAATATCCAAATAAGCAATTGAAAAGTCAGTCATACGCAAGTTCAAAGTTGTACTGAACTGTACATTAGTAAGAAATCGATACTATTGTTACTTTTTATAAAAAGTATTTACTATGGTTGATGAAACTCTAAGAATATCTTCTAAATCATGGGCAAAAGCAGTTGAAAATGTTAACAAGGTTATATTTTAATTGTCTATGTTTCAAATATTACCAACATTGTATTAGAATATTTTATTCTTCATAATAAAATTCTAGATGGGATATTCCGACGGAGTGGTAGATGGCCAGTCTTCAACTTTTCAATCTTCTTTTGATATGGGTTATGAACAAGGTTTAAGCTTTGGATTGAAGTTAGGATACACAGAAGCTGAGTATGTTATATTCATATCCTAATTCGTCATGCTTGCTTATATAAAATTAATATTAAAATTTTCAGAAAACTTCACTCTCAAAGTTTACAAGACCGAAGGCCAAACAATGTTGAAAATGTAAATTGTCAAATTTGTTTTAATGGTGGCGTATCAAATGAAAATATTGTAAATTTATACAACAACCAAAAGGAAAACAATGATATATTTTTTAAGAAGATATAACACATTAAAAGGATGCTTAGTTTGTAGTATAAATAATAAGTCACTATATATTTTTTTTACTTTGTATTTCAATGTTAAATCTATAATCTAAATAGATTTATTTTTATTTATTACAAAAATGTTATATATTACAATCTGGGCTTCTTTTCGGGTGGGGGCTTCATATTTTCTTGTTTAATCTCTGTTTTAATTTCCATATGTTGCATATTTCCATTAGTTAGTTCAGAACTCATTGGATCTATAGGCTCTTGTTTGATAGTTACATTATTTAAATTTCCATCTGCTGTTTTGTCAGCACTTTTATCACTAGTATTTTCAGTTTTTACAGTAACACCATTCTACAAATAACAAATTATTGCATTATTTTGTACTAATAAAATAAAATCCAATAAGGAAAATAACTAAATATGCAATACTGCTTTTTCTTAACTTTCGAAGCTTGATTTTTAAAGTTAAATTAAAAATATATAACTTAAAAATGTCTTATAAAAAGTGATCATATAATAATTAATTATGTATATTAATGATATTATAAGCATTATTACTTGATTTGTAACAGCTTGTGTAACAGGGAGAGGAAACTGTCTCACTAATTCTGCCAACAACATATCCACCCTTTGTCTTTGAAAAAGTGTAGATGGCTCTTCTTTCGGTGTGGTCAATACTTCTTTTGGAGCAGATTGTCCCATATTGAATGAGCCTATAATTGATATAAAAATGAATTACAATTTTAAATATAAACAGCTATAAAAATATAATGAAACATTATAGCAAGTAAATGTAAATATTTCCTGGTTAAAAAGAAAGTTACCAGATTTATTAGCTTTGAAATCCCACCAATATCCTTTACTTGGGTGATATTTAGAATATGTCATAGTTTCTTCAAATGAGCACTGAAGATGGTGAACAGCAGACAACTAAAATACAATACTAACATACAAATCTTAAAACATTCAAATATAAGCTATTTCTACAATGTCTATATATTTATAAATAGCTTATCAAAAAGAGAAATCTGACTGATTTAAACAGTGCTACTTGTTACTATCAACTGCTGAAATATATATTATATAAATATATATATACAATATTTTATTAAAATATATGTAAAAGGGCTATACTTATTTGTTCTTGATTTAAAAACCCTAAAACAGTAAACTGATTTTGAATAAATCATTTGCCACAGTTAAATATTCAAATTTTTACAATAGTCTACATTTTTTTTTTATAAATTAGGCACTTATACATAATAAGCATATTTGTAACCATTATTAAAAATACAAAACTTACCAATCTTGAATTTAAAACACTTGCTAAATCTGGAGCCTGATAAACTATACCAGCAATTATATAATAATCTGCAAGTGGTATAGTTTGAACAGGGCTGTGTCTATGTTGTTTTCTTATAACATACAATATTGGTTCTTGCACATGAAGCAATATATATTCTAGTCCAGTCATATTTCTAAAAAAAGAATACAATTTTTACAAGTGTATTAATAAGGTTTAGTCAATTTCTGCTACATAATTTATTAATAGAATAATGCTTACTGTAATTGATCCATACTAAGACGTTGCATCTTAACAACTTCATTATTACAAGTGCGGTCAAAGAAAGGATTAGATCTTTCCGAAAAATAGTCCATAATGTTAGATGGATTGAGTGATGGAATCCAAGCAGAATCATGCCATGACAGTCCTAGCGGATTCTCTGCAGCGATCGGCATATGAGCAATTCTTCCGGGCATCATTTTTATAAACTATATATTTTCAATCGTATTCTAAAAACTACACAATAGTTGAAATAATTAGTTAAACTTATTTTACAAGCACTGTAATTTATGTTTATTTGTATATATTCAAACCGTAAAGTGTTTCTTTAATCTTATAATTTGTGGATTATTGGTTTACTTCTCCGCAACAAATAGTTTTAGTGTATAATTTAACACAAATATGCACACAATCACAAACGTCAGATATTAGATACATAATGTCAAATGTCACTTGATTATGGCTTCTAGGCGTGTTAATAGAGCATAATATTCTTTCTTATTATCACGTAGAATGACACGCAGATATAGAAAATTCTGAATATTTTATAGTAAACTATGCACAACAGAAGATACTTAGATGCTATCAGAAGAGAAGTAAGGAGTCACGAATCATGACAATGCGTCACTAGTATTTGTGAATACCAAAGTAAACGCGATTAATCCGCTTAAAATAGTTTCATTTTAATCAGAAACAAAACTTTATAAATTTACAGAATGCTTAAACAACTCATTTTTTAGCTTTAATTTGTATAGCAACTGAATAAAAATCTAAAATTTTAACCTCTTCAAGCCTTTCGGGGGGTCTTTTCTGTTTTCCTATGTTTTTACGTGACATCTCTTGCTTTGACATCCTTTGCATGAAGAGCTTAATGAGCATGGACAAGGCGAAAGAAATATGCCGTAGCGTTTGGCGCTCCATTCTATTTTGGCTACTCTGCTAGGGATAAAGCAAGCAATTTTTTATACCAATTTGGATAGGTTTTTGTTTTGTTTAAATCGGTAAACCTTCAATGTCATCCTATCGTACTTGGTTAGATCCTAGATAATAGATATTATAACGGAATCCTGGAGATATTGACGATATCTTTAAGTATTGTAGACATATATTTTTCCAGATTTTTAGAATATAGCACATAGTAATGTAGAAGCAAGAAGTTGCGGATAACATAAAGAAAATAAATTAAAAAAAATACAGCGTTTCACATCTTAATCAGCAATGTCTCGAATTCCGACAAAAAGGTATATTTTTATATTTCATTACTATTAATGCAAGTGACATACAATTAATTTCATATTTGTTTATAAATAAGTTTGAGCTAGCGTCTTTTAGATATAATTAAAATATCTATCACTAGCGAAAGAAGAGACAAGACGAGTCGAGTAATAAAAAAGTATCGTTCCGAATGTTGTATGAAGCAGTTACGGCTTCCGTTATTACAAAAAGGGTATACGAGCTCAGAACACCCGACCTCATGAGAGACCAGATTAGACCGTAAGGAAGTTTAGTCCTAAATAGGAGTGTATCCAAGGGCTCCGACATGAGTATGACCAAAGACAGCGTTGTCCGTATGTGTCTAATATCAAGCTGACAGCATATTGACATATATGATTGAAGTTGTCAGGCACAGAGTACATCAGTTCCAATTGTTAGCGGTCAAGCTATACTACTGTGCACTGCAGCTTTTATTTGTTAGTTGTAAGGATTATGATAACGTTTTAATCTTATGGCTTAACAACTTTAGGCTTAAAATGTAACAAAAGTGAACAGTAATACCATATAGAAAGAGCCATTGATTATTTACAATTCAGCTTATGTGACACTCAATAATAATGTCAAACAAATAACAACGTCGAATAGTAGTGTTATTGATGGATTCGTGACATGATACTTATGATGTTCTTTATTATTGATTCTAATCATAAAGAAATAATACATGGAATACGACAATTTTTCAAAGCAATCCTTTCTAAATTACAGTGAATTTATTTAATAACAATTTCATTTTTATTAAATAGTGAAGGTGTAATATAGGTACTATGTGTTTTGTAAACTATGATGAATGGATCAAGTAGTACCTTTATGCCAAATTCCATGCTTAAAAGTGCAAATAGTGATGCTCAAGTTGCGACAAGCATGAAGGTCGAAGGTAAAGCTGCCACATCTAAAGATGATACACGTGACAGTTCAGAGGATCTCCTTGATCTCAAGGGAAAAGTCGAATCACGCTTATTGTCTATGTGGAATAATGTTAAATTTGGATGGACAGTTAAATTAAAAACAAGTTTTTCGAAAGAGTCGCCTGTCTGGCTTTTGGGCCGGTGTTATCATCGTAAGTTAAGTCCAAGTGGTTCTTTAGAATCATCAACTGAGATTGGTACAGAAGCTACAGCTCATGATCCTATGGAACAAATATATGTAGAGGGCATTGAGGGATTTAAGTCAGATTTTATCAGTAAACTTTGGATGACATACCGCAGAGAATTCCCAACCATGCCTGGTTCTACCTTTACAACAGACTGTGGTTGGGGTTGTATGTTACGCAGTGGTCAAATGATGCTTGCACAAGCATTAGTGTGTCATTTTCTTGGTCGATCGTGGCGCTGGATACCTGACAAAAGTATACAAAATGCTAGAGAATTTCAGGAAGATTGTCTTCATCGTATGATAATAAAATGGTTTGGTGATAAATCCTCTGTAAATAGCCCTCTCTCTATACATCAAATGGTATGCTTAGGAGAAGCTTTAGGAAAAAAACCAGGTGATTGGTATGGGCCTGCTTCAGTAGCACATTGCTTAAGGGCAGTGATGATAGCAGCTTCAAAAGAGAATTATGAATTTGATAAATTAGAAGTTTATGTTGCTCAAGATTCTACTATATATATTCAAGATGTATATTCCCATTGTAGGTTGCCTAATGGATCATGGAAATCGCTTATATTATTAGTACCAGTTAAATTAGGTACTGATAAATTAAATCCAATTTATGGCCCTTGCTTAACTTCATTACTAACCTTAGACTTTTGTATTGGCATAATTGGTGGCAGACCCAAGCATTCTTTATATTTTGTTGGTTATCAAGATGATAGGCTTATTCATTTAGATCCACATTATTGTCAAGAAATGGTTGATGTGTGGCAACCCAACTTTTCTTTACAAACATTTCACTGCCGTTCCCCTCGAAAAATGCCTATCAGCAAAATGGACCCCTCATGCTGTATTGGCTTTTATCTTGCAACTCATCATGACTTTGAAACATTTGTTAACATAATAGGATCATTCTTAATTCCACAAGGTGTATCTGCTAATAATGAATATCCAATATTTACTCTACATAATGGATCTCGAAGTGCAATTATGAATCCACCAAATATAAGATATTCAATATTTGAATCTGAACAGCACTGGGCAGCCCCAAATATTCAAGATAGTGATACAGACATGGAATCCGAAGAATTTGTGTTGCTTTAACTTACTTAAACTTAGCACATTAATTACTGTGCGGTCATGTAGAAAATGATTCACTTAATTTAAAAGTAGTATGCTATTAACCCAAATAATTTATAAACTATTTATATATTATAATTGATTGTTTAAATTAATGTAAATTAATATTAAGAAAAACATATATATCTATACTAGGGTCCTAAGTTATTAAAATTCATTAAAAATAAAATAACTCTTATTAGTTCAACTAATAACTAGTTTATTTATTATACAGTCACAAAATATATTTGATAAAATAGATAATATAAAATATGGTTTACAGGAATTGATCTACTATGATACATTAGAATAAAAGATTTATAATATATAAGCTTTGAAGCATTCATGGATGGAGATGATATATCGCAAAGATGGAATTTCCATAAAATTAAATTTCAAGTCTTTAGTGTCAATATTTAAAAAGGAGTGTAAACAACTTAAACTGTTAAATGTTGTTATATTATGAAAGCAATTGGATTATAATTGTTATTTAAAAGAGTAGGTAACAGAAATGTTAAAAAAAATGGAGTGTCTTAAGACTACATTCTCTGGTTCCCTCTACCTACCCCGCTATGTGCTCTTGAAATCGTAATTTAGGCATGGAATTGCTAAATCTCAAAACGCAATATATCATCTTCATCCATGCCATATGCATCTTTACTTGACAACATGTTGACTGAATGAGATTTTTTTTAAATAATAATGTAGTACATTTTTTCTTTAGAAACGAAAATTCCATTTGAGGGCATATAGCATGTCTTACTGGTTAAAAATCTTCTGTTTCTTTAATTACTGGTGCTTGCTTGATCAACACTGATCATCTTTTTTCGACAATTATTGCAATAAACAAATAATTCATGCCAATACTTATTTATACCCTTAACAGCAGTAGCATGTAAGTAAAAAATTATCAATAATTACTATTATATATGTGATGTATATGCTAGTGTATTGATGTATTGAGTATAATCTAAAATAAAGAAAATCTCCATCCCATTTATTGCTTAAATTTTCTCTCTATTACTAAATCTGTTTCTTAAAGATTATCTTATAACTTGTGTTCTCTAAATTTAATTATTTATAAATGTTCACATCAAAATTAAGGCAATTTAAATATCTAGTCAGATAAGTGATCTTGAGTAAACTGATAATTTTCAGTTACAAGTTTTTATGGGCTGAGATAATGTTTTATGTAACAAGTAAATACTAATTATTATGTAACTCATTTTGTTGTGTTAAATGTAACAAATTCAAAAACTATAATATACTATATTGAACCATCAGATATATGAAAATGCGAATTTTTAAGGTAAAAACATCCATCCCTTTTTGAAAGTATCACATAAAATGCAATTATTATAATAATCTAATAAGACTTTGCTTATATTAATGGAAATTTGATAGTTCACTTTGGTCAATAAAATATTCTCTATTAACAATACTATATGTTGTACATAATTTTGTGAGGTATGTTTAAAAATATTGCATTGATTGATTAAGAATTCTTATCAATTATTATCTTTAACTGGGGGTGGATGTCTAATGAAATAATGTAAAGCATTATATGCAAGATGTGGTGCAATATTATGTAAAGGGTGTATTCTGTTAAGTTCATTCCTTGGAGAACCAACAATGTATGGATCAGTAGCACCAGTTCCATGTTGAGCAACAGATAATCCACTTAATGTGTAACAAGTGTGGTATATATCTCGAGGCCTGTAAAGTTATATAAATAATTATTATTTAAAATAAAGTGACTAAACTAAACTTTTTTTTAAATTCTATTAAAGTAATTAAACATGACTTGATATAATTATAGTTCATGAACTCACTTTCCTGGCTTATCAATAAGCCCACCATTGTATGCTTGGCAGCATATAAGTATATATTCTTGTAAGGCACCTTGGCTAAATAAAACTGTCTCTATTATTTCTTTGTTGTCTGAAATATAAAAACTTTTAAGAGTATTGCAGTTTTCTTTAACTATATGTATAAAGGTTAATTTAATTGTAGTAAGTAGATCAAATGAATCACCAACCTTGAGACAATATTGCACTAATAATAGGGAATATAGCCCCTTGCCAAAATGAATAACATCCATCTACTAGTTTATTAGTTCTACCTTGGAACCCACCCTCAAGACTTGTTTGTCGGTTTACAGTCCATCTAAGCAATGCATCAATATCACAAAGCTTAGTCCTATTAAGTAATGCTAAAGCTGCTATTCCACAATAAGAATAACCTCCATGTGCTTCCATTCCAGGGCAACCTGCAAATCCTCCTTCATATGTTTGACAACTAACAATCCATTCTGCTGTTTTGTCAAATAAAGTATCAGTATAAATATTGGTTAATTTTGCTACACTAACAGCACAATATGCTCCCCTTATGTCATGTTCTCCACCAATGTGGACAGCAAATGAACCATCAACATCACGAACAGTCCACAAGAATTTTTGTAAAGAGCTTCTGTCTATAGAATTGTAGGCTTCTTCAGTACCAATAATACTCAGTGCATTTATGGCTGCATAAGTTGTACCAAGATGTGAAAGTTGTCCCGGCCCTCCACCATAACCACCATCTTTATTTTGACAATGAGACAAAAAATGTACAATTTCTGACAATGTTTCTGCTTCAGGCATATCTTTTAAGGTCCAAAGACCATGTAATATCCAATACACTAACCATGGCCTGCTAGCTTCTAGGCAGCTATAGCTTTGAGGTAAATTTCTTAGAGATTCTTTTAAAAAAAGGGCATGAGCAACTTTGTTTAGCTTGGGAAGCTCTGGATCTATAGATGCTTCTTCTTCAAAGTGTCTATATATTTTTAAAATTAGACTCTCAACGTCTATCTGAAAAGTACAATATAGTAATATTCAATGATTAGCATTAATTTTAATAATTAAAATGATCACACTCTTAATACCTGGTCTGATGAGGTATTAGTAAAAACATCTTCATCATCATATTCTTCTTTCGAGATATCATTATAAAATCTTATGCGATTTTCCATTATATTAAACGCGTGTAATACAAATAGTAGTCACAATATCTATTGTAGTCCAAATAGCTAAACTATAGCGTTGTGCCAACTGTTTGGCCTTTACATATATAAATTTATTAAAGGCATTGATGATTGAACGTCGTTCAAATAAATGAAATAGTTATTTACTAATATAATATGTTTTATTAGTACGATTCTTGTATAATCGAAGTAAGCAAAAATGAATATAGTTAGTTACACCTGAAATAATTTAAAATCAACGTGCCTAATACTTTTTATACTATTTAAAATATTGTGTTTTATTATAGAAAGACAAACGTGAAACGAGCATGAACTTGAGATTTATTGAAGATTGTTAATTGTGTTACTGTTATGCTTTTGTCATCTGTGACAACTACGAATTACGATTTCATTATTTTTTGACGTATTGGGTTGCTATCATAAATACAGAAAATATTTTTGTTTATTAATTATTTTATTATTCATTCAATTTATAATAAAAATGTTAATTTCTTTATAGCAAGGATTAAAGATTAAACAGCTGTTACCACTCAGAAATCAGAATATATTCGCATGGTTCCCTTCAAACGTCGTCGTCGGTCGGTTCTTAATCGGCTTAAATATTTATATTTTGATGAGTTATATTTTAGATATATTTTATTATATCGATACTTGATATCGATATAAATTCTTCATCATACCGTTTCGGCTAATAACGAAACACTCGTGCCGTTTATATATTTTAACTGTACATATTTTGTGATGTACTATTTTTTTTGCAGGTGACGGCTTAACAAATAAGAGCTTCTATTTTAAAATCACGCTAATCCAGTCTATTAAGTGTTATTTTCTCTTCTTAACTAACCATACTCTATCGTGTCTTTTCCATTTTACGTGACATTGGTGAAGTAATTGTGCTCAACTAGCACGCCTAAATATTTTTATTTATATACATGTCACATTAAACGTCATTGTCATTTGTCACTGTCATGTCCACATGGGCATGGCATAGGTAGTGCAACATGATTGTTTTGTTTTAAACACGTTCGAAGCGCCGGAATTAAAGAATTGAACTAAACTTTTATATTTACAGGACCATTTATGTGTATAAAAAGGGGCTTAAAATATATATTATTAGAGCAATTAATATATTTACAATTAATAAATATTTTATTTTGTATAAATGGGGAAGGGCAAGAAGAAGTTTAATAATAAAAGAAAAGGGTCTTTTAAACCTAGTAACAAGAAAAAACAAAAAAATGACAAACAAGACATGGTTATCAATAAGAAAGCTATTTTCAATAGATATAAAGATAAACAAAAAATTGCTGAAGAATTTGCAAAAAAGAAGCAAATAGAAAATCGATTTGTAAAACAGCAATTGGCTTTTTCGGAAAGCGAAGAAGAAGAGGCTGTTGATGCGTTTGATCAGTTAGTGTCGTCATTCAGTCGTAAAAAAAATACGAATACTTATATTGAAAGTGATAGTGATGAAGATACTGATGATGAATATGAAAGTGTAGCATCTTATGATAATGATCACAATGAAATGTTGCAAGATAGCACTTCTATTATTGAAACTGTTGAAAGCCTGAGTGATGAAAATAGTGTTATTGAAGATGAACAGGATAGTGCTGTTCTTTTATCGGTATAATATCCAGTAACATAGTATTGCTATTGGTTATTCATATCAAATTAGTGTATTAATTTTTATGATATGCATATGGTATAAAACATTTCATTCATATTTAAAATGTGTTTTTTTACAGATATCAGAAGAATTGCCAAATGAAAATGATGTAGATAAAAATGATCCATTTATAAAACATTTGCAATATGATTTAGAGGATGGGCTGCTTGTTTCATTGTCTAGCACCCCACCGACAGAAAAACAAACACATAAATCTTGGAAAATGTTAGGTGACCTTACTATTGCTATTCCTCACCCTGTAGAGACGGTGAGTAAAAAGCCAAAATCTTCATTTTCCATATTAGAAGATAAAATATATGCTCCTTTAGCTACAGTACCTCAAGTATTCACAAAAATTGATTGGAACGAGCTTTGTGTCAAACCTCAGATTTCTAGAAATATTGTATCAGCAAACAAAAAGAATCTAATCAAGAGAGATTTAGACATTATGGAAATTTTGACACCTCTACAGAAAGAAATATTTTCAGTAATTAATAGCTATCAAGATTTATATTATCCAGGGAGAACATTTAGTAATGCAGAGGAAATTCGTTTTATTTACTGCTTACATGTTGTCAATCATATGTTAAAAACAAGAACTAAAATTTTACACCACAATGCAAAGTTATCTAAAAAATCTGAAGTGCCCGATGACTACAGAGATCAAGGATTAGTGAGGCCAAAGGTAGATTTTGAAATGATTTATCTTTTGATACATAATAGATAGATAATTCATTATTATTCATAACTTCATACATTAATAATGATGTATTAACCTTTTAAAGAACATATTGTTCAGCCTTATTATTTCATATGTAATTATAGTTTTTAAAATACCAATATATTATTTAAAAAAAAATGTTTTTAAACCCTTTTTAGGTACTTATATTAGTGCCATTTAAAGATGCAGCATACAGAGTTGTTAAGACCCTTATAGATATAGTAGTTCCAAGAGAAGCTGGACAAGTAATAAACAAAAATAGATTTGAAGATGATTTTACTGGAGGTGAAATAATAATGCCCAGTAAAAACCCAAAGCCAGAAGACTATGAGCTGTTGTTTAGTGGAAATACAGATGATACGTTTAGATTGGGTATGAGTTTAACAAAAAAGACATTAAAGGTACTTGTCATCAAACTTGTTAATACACATACAAATATTTTTTTAATATTATATTTACATATTTTATTGTTATAATTTTATGAATTGTCAAAATCACAGTCACGACGATTATTCGGCGTTAATTTTATGATACAAAAATGAGTTGTTCACATGAGTAACATTTACCTACTAGTAGAAAGATATTATCAGTTGTTTTGTGTTTTTTTATTATTTTACAGTTGTACACTGACTTCTATGCATCAGATATCCTCGTAGCGTCACCTCTTGGTCTCCGTATGATAGTAGGTGCAGAAGGTGAAGAAGATAGAGATTATGATTTCCTGGCTTCAATAGAATTGTTAATCATGGACCAAGCTGACATATTTTACATGCAAAATTGGGATCATTTACTTCATATTTTAGACCATTTTCATTTACAGCCTAAAAAAACTCATGGCACAGATTTTTCGAGAGTGCGTACATGGGCCGTTAATGGTTGGACCAAATATTACAGGTAGCATTTATTTTATTATAATTGATATATTAATCATAAATATGAAACATTGAAGCTACAATTTGTTTTAATTTTTCTAGACAAACATTGTTGTTTTCATCCATTTCTTTGCCGGAAATTAAGTCTATAATGAATAGAAAGTGCCACAACTATGCTGGCAAAGTGATAGTGGCAAATACCCCCGAAACAGGAAGTATTCAACAAGTGTTGGTTCAAATTCCACAATTATTCCACAGGTTTGCTATTATGTTATTTAAAATATTATGTATGATAATTATAGTTTAATTCCCCGAGTTAAGATTATTATTCTATTTTTAGAAAATGTATAAAAAATTGAACTGAGTGAGGCTCGAACTTATTGAATGCGCCGAACGCAAGGCTTAGGTCAGCGGGCTTGAACTAGAGGCGCGGGTTCGTTGTCTTCATTACTGAAGGCCGCATCTGTGAAAGTCATGCGTTGCATTGGTGGTCCTCTCTTTCCACTTCGTTCGGTCTTCATCTTCTCTCGGCGCAGATGTTAGTGAGAGCCCAGTAATAGCGGATTACCGCCAGCCAGGCGCCAGCGGCTAGGTGGACAGCCGCGTGGTCTTTTTCCGTTTACCTTGCCCGTCACAATTAGTTTTTCAAGATTTTTGGTTGAGTTTCGATGGGCGACGTGACTGAAGTAAGCAAGAATTCTACTATAGCATATTGTTGACAATCTACTTATTGGTCGTCGTAACAGTCCATGGGATGCGAAGCATTCTTCTCCAGCACCACATCTCCAACGCATCAATCTTTTTTCGGTCTATTGCCCGAATTGTCCGATCCATAGAGAAATATTGCAAAATTCAACATTCGGACAAAGTCTTTTCTCGGTGGTATAAGATATCCTACGGTCTTCAAATACGGGTCATTTTGGTCGTAGCGATTTGGTCATTTGTGTCCTTCTTCTGTTTTCTCGCTCACTTCCTCCCTGATCAATAAAAATATTCTCTGACGATTTTTAGCTCTGATAGCTCTTCTCAGATAGTCCTAGAATGTTTACCGGTTACATTAAAATATCAAAAATGTTTATATTCCATTTCCTTGTTCTATTAAGACAAAAAGCAGCGTTTAGCTCCATCACTCAATGTCTCGCAATAAACAAGAAAATGGTGAATGGAGTGTCTAAACACTGCGCTCTCTCTACTTTTTTACTAAGTATTTGCGGTAGATGCCTAAAACTGATGTTAGCTTTGTTTTAAAATATATATTATTTTAGATTTGTGCTTATGAAAAATTAAATGTTGTAGGTTCAACTCTCCAAGTCTTATGGCGGCTGTCGATGCAAGGTTCGAGTACTTCATAAAGGAGGTGCTTCCAAAGCAGCGCGACACGCTTATGAGTCACACCCTTATTTATGTCCCCAGCTATTTTGATTTTGTACGAATAAGAAATTATTTTAAAAAGGAAGACATCAGCTTCGTTCAGATTTGCGAATACTCAAAGGTAAGAAACAAAAAAAAAGAGCTAAAAAATTACAAAATGTTAAATAAATAGCATTACTAATTTATCTAAGTCGCATTTTCGCCGGCGACGCAGCTGCCAAAAATTAGCTTACCATAAGTTATTGGGCACTTTCCATAAAAAAATATTTGTATTGATTTAATACATAGTTTAGTAAAATTTACATTATTTGAGTATAACTTTTTTAAAAATATTACATTCATGATTTTTACAGGATCCCAAAATAGCACGCGCTAGAGATATGTTCTTCCACACGGAGGCTCATTTCCTATTATATTCAGAGAGAGTCCACTTCTTCAGAAGATTCAGAATCAAAGGCATTCGTCATATTATATTCTACCAGCCACCCACGTATCCGAATTTTTACTCAGAAATGTGCAACCTTATGCAAGTAAGAAATTATTTTAAATATATTATTGATGAAACTAAACGACATCTTGACGTAATAATTGCGTCATGAGTTATGATTAATGCGTGACGTTAGCGTTTATGTCTAATTCAGGTATATGTGTTCTTTCACACGCTTATCAAAGCTTTTTCTTATGTGCAGGAAAGTAATCAAAATAAATATGGCGGAAGTGACTGCAACATGACAGTGACAGTACTCTATTGTAAATACGACATGCAGCGCGCCGCGGCTCTACTCGGGACAACGCGGGTGGCCAAGATGGCCGCGTCAGATAAATCTGTACATATGTATGTTACTGGGGACTAATAAATTATATTTTTATTATTATGTCTTTTATTTTCTTACTACACTGCGGACTTTATAAAACCCTGACTTATTCCATTTAGTATTCGTTGACATTAAACTCAAAATTATACTTGCAATCCTAGCTAATGTTATTGTATCATCTAGTATGAGATAAGACGTCCAATTATGTTACCAACCTTCCTAGACCTAGTTTCTTTCGACGTCTTAGGATTTTCAGGTGTTCTAGTTATTTATTTTTTAATTTTCTTAAGGTGTAATTGTGATGCAAAACTTTTTTTTTATGTGCTCCAAAACTTTTTTTTTATGTTAACTAAAAGCTTCTTGTACATCAAAAGATTTTCACATGCATTTTGTAGAGTATCCAGACATCCTAACAATAAGAGATGTTGTTTGTCCATCCAGGCTTTGGATAATGAAGGAATACACCTAATATGTAATATAAATAAATTCGTTGAAATTACGATACTTTATATACGTTACCTTAAACTTACTATACGTTATCTTACAATAGTATGATTTGAACCCATAACTAATATTTCCAACACTTTCTGTACCAAGTGATGTCTTTACGTGTGATAATGCTTAAACAAACACAATATAATTATCTTTAAAGTGTTATTTATTCAATTAGGACAAGAAAATATTCTTAAAAAGCTTATAGAAAAATAAATGACGCGGGAATCGCGAAAACCCGCGTCTTTTGAAAATCGTACAAGCATTTTCATAAAAATTATAGTTATATTATGAAGTTATAGATTGTTTAATGTATTACAACTCAAGTTATAAGTTTTAAGATAAAAATAATAAGGTAGGAAAAATACCGGATAACTTTCAGAAAGTTTTATTACTTTTCAACGAAACATACATATATCGCAACACATAACCATTCATAGACATATAATATATTATGCAAACAATTAAATGCATAAAGTCGTAAAACGACACGAGACAAGCCTATTTGAATATCTCAATTAAATATCCTTAACGATTTTCTTGATAATAAACAATAGGCCATAATTCTCATAAGCATATTATAAAAATATAGAAGTCAAGTAACAAATATTTGTATATATTCGATGTGTTTTGTTTTTATTGTTATTTTAATTACTTAGTTGGTCTATTGATAAAATTCAGACTAGTTCAAATTGCTTGTGAGATTTAATTTAAAAACTAATAATGCTCTTGTTCAAATTAAGAGTAGAGAATTTAGTTTCTATTTATACTACATAATATACGTACTAGAAAATATTTTTCTACCGTCCTCTGGCTATGGCTATTCTGACTTTGCAAGTTTCAGATTCCCTATTAAAATTAAAAACATTAGATTTTCGAGTTATTCATTGAGTGCAAAAATTTTGCAAGTTCATTATAAACTGTAAGAATGAATATTAAATATTATTTAACGACTACCTCTTAGTCAGCAGAATTGCAACATCGGCATATTTATAGGCGAGTAATAAAATAGAAGGAGCTATTTATGTTATATTTTATACAACCACGGGAGTGGGTCTGCGTTGTTTCTATAAGTTATTGTTACACATTGCGCTTGTCGGAGCTCCGTCAACCAGGTCAAGTACACAAGCTATTAGATGAGAGCCACTAGAAACGACGAAAAATGTCAACCATTATATTTTTGTTATTTCCGTAGTACGAAGATCAACTTTAGATTTGAGTTAAATTATAATCCTAGTAATATTAAATATCTAGAATCAGTAAGTACCTAATTTATTAATAACCATAATAGTCGTGACTTTAATATATTATCATTTTAAAGGAAATTTCATTTTTTAAGTCTTATTATATCTAAATTACTTTTTTATTGAAAATCTAAGTAAGTTATATGTATAAAACTCTGCTTTAGTTATTAAGGTTAAATAGGAATATAATCATAATCATGTTATAATGATTTCTAGTGCCACTCTTCTATATCATGTTTAAGAATATAACTTGTAAATAATAAGACAGGTGAAGTTCGTAACAGCCTCTAATAAATTTTTAGTCGTAGAAATCAGAAATTGACTGAACTAACTATATGTAAAATCGTTAATTTACTTAAATTCAAGAGCTTTCAATTCTCAACGATATTATATCTGAAACTGCATCAGGCAAATAAAATTATTAATATTATAAGTACCAATAGTCACGTTCTTTTCAAAACTAACATAAAATTATCTAACATAAAGACATCTGACATTAAAAATATTGGTCTTCTCTAGCCACTGACGACACTTACAAAAGTATGGCAAGTAGATACATTTTAATTAACCTTAATTATTACCTTAATCTAGCTACTGTTTGTTTGTTGTTTTATTAATCATTTAATTTTACAAATAAGTATACATTTTACAAGTAATTTTCGTTAAAATCATTGATGTTTTTCAAAAATTCTGCAACTGGTACTAACTAACTGATCAAATGGTTTATTCTAAAACAGTGCATTTCAATTAAATTTCGTTTATAGGTGTATGTGGCTGTAAAATATAAGATATATTTTTATAGGTCATTCTTCTGTCGACCAGTCTGATGACAAGAACTAGTCGCGACGTTATGATCAGCGTTTTTAATGCTTATTGGAATTAGGTATACGTATCACAATTCAATGAAAGAATTTAGACGGCAAATGTTACTATGATCACAATACCAATACGCTCAATCGGCTCTTGGCTTTGTATGTAGTACGTTCAACTACAAATGGTTTTATTGTAAGGGTTTTGGGGGGGTTGGTTGTAACGTCATGTAACAGTGGTGACATTGAAAGTCTCTGGCGAAGAAGTGTCATTATCTTGGCCTGGGGTTGGTAGAGTCGAGTTTTCGCTGTAGTCTAGTGTCACGTCCACATTGTCATCGGTATTCGTTACATCGAAGTTGTCTAGTGTGGGCGGAGGGGCGGTGTCGTTCACTGGGGTATTGCTTCCTCCTGCGAACAAATTAATTAGTAAGTTATTTAAGTAATTCATTATATTTGAATTAATTAAATTGGTTCATTCATTTGGATAGTATTCATTAAATTTGTATGGATTTTTCTTTTAAAATTATTTTTTTAAATTAGCCATCTTTAAAAAAATATATTTGTTTTATTTATGTCTTGATTAGTGGGTATTGTTACTTCCTACGTATTCTGTTTTAGGTGTGGTTTAATTTGTATATGGGATTATATTCTAATGCCTTTAATAAGTTGTGTAGTTAGTTAATAAATATATGTATGTAGGTATATACATTTAGATTTGCACCGGGTTTCAGCAAATAGAGACAAGGTCATATAAATATTTAGAAAAAGCGCCGACGTTTTAACAGTAATTTACGAATGTCGAAATAAACATCCTACGTACAGTACAGTACATCGGCCGATAGTTAGCCAGTATCTTTCTGTCTAAAAGTTACATTCATCACACGTTTTGAAGCAATAAATGTACTAAAGTTTTTTTGTAAACTTCATAAATAATTTTGTTAAGCTTATCAAACCATTTAGGGAAGCTGGTATATTTAGGGAAGTAGGTACATAAACGTAAGCCGGTGTATATGGATGACGGTATAGGATATTAAGATAAATTCGCCACTTATTTATTGTATAAGCTGATGGGAGTCGTCTTATATGGACGCTTTACCACTACTAGTAACTGCTGTAAAGGAATTTAAAGAAATATCATCGCATGCTACGCGGCAAAGTTTGACATTGCATTTTGAATAATCAGATCCAGGAATTTGTTTCATATAATTGTTATATTAAAACTTTTGGAAACCTTTCTCTTTACGAAATATATGCGTATGAAGAAGATTTTAAATTTGGCTGGCTTTGTTAAATAAAAGCCAATAATATTAATAGTTAATAAACAAGTGCTTGATTATGCTCTTTTGTTTCCATTAGACATACATGTTGCTAAAAGTCTATTCGTCCTATTATAACACTCGTCGGCGGGTCTATAACAAAAAACAGCACAGGCGACCGTAATGCTTTTGACCGTTTCTTATCCTTACGTATACTTATATAATAATAAGAAAAGTACCATTATTATAATTTTTTTAATCTATTTTTCCATAAAATCCATTCTATTTCTTTTATTTTGTTATATAAACATATTTTCCCTCCAATAAACAATAAAAGACCTGGATTTTTAAACGTTTATATGTTTTTTATTACGCTTTGTAGTAGAAAGCACTGCCCTGCTGTGTCTAACCAAACTGTAGATATACCTAGGCTGTAATAAAATAGTAAAAAAGTATGTCTGTACATACAATATATTCAGGGAGAATAACGGAAAAATAATTGAGGGAGACGAAAAAACGGTAATACAATATATATACTTTTGTATGTGCTTGTCTGTCGGTTTGTCTGTATACGCACGTCTTTGTACTTGGCGAATGAGTGAAACTTTCTGTTATATAGCTATTAGGCCTGGGCGGGACATAGTAATATGTCAACGGTTATAAAAGCAAAAACAAAGCCATGTAAACGAAGTTTAGGGCATCATCTAATACAATATAAAGCAATATAATACAATAAAAATATTAAAAAAACAGTTAACAAGCACGTAAGATTTAAACCTACTATGTACCTACAAACATATGTGAATTCAATATCCAATATATTTTATTAGATAGCGAACGCGAAGACTAAAATAGCCATGCGCACTTACATTGCACTGTAAGTTATTTCAGAGTATTTCATTTAAAACCATTAATGATTTATATCTTACAAACATGATCAATGAATAGACGAGTGCCGGTTATTGTAACTAAGTTAAATTTAGAATTATTGCTGCAAGTTCTCGTGAACACTCAACATTCGATAGGTATTTCCTAAAATCTTCTTCATATACTGATCGTAAGAAAGTTGCTACTGTATTTTAAATATAATCAATATTTTTGACAATAAAACAAAATAAGGCAATTTGGACGTCGCTATTTTTACCTAACTACGCTGTACCATGTAATATGTTTGCATATTATTAGAGAGTAGACAAAGCATCTGGTGTCAAAAATTAAGACACTCCGATTAGGCTTCCAGCCTAAACAAAAGTGGCGATTTACTTGATTAGATAATCTATATATCTATACTATAATAAAATTGTAATAAAAGTTTTGTCGAAAAATATTTTAGGGCGATGAAAAAAATACTAATAGAATATAAATCAATGACTAAAAATTTTTGGCTGTTTATATGTTTGCCTGCTTGTATGCACATTTTTGGTGCTACTAAGTGAAATTAAATGATTTCTTATTGTACTCGTATAGCTAATACGTTTGGATCTTAGCGTCTCCCTGATTTTGATAAGTGTAACACGAGATGAAGAACTATAATAGCAAACTATGACATTTGGATAAGCCGCTTATGCGTAGGCAAGAGTTTTTCAGTATGATCGGCAGTTTTCAATGATAAATTAAAATAATTGAAAATTGAGGTCATAGCATCCGCAGTAAGACGTCTGTCTGTAAACCTGATGGTCGCGGTTTCGATCTCCACTAGAAGGTACTATTATTTTTATATTATTTTCATTATCTCTGTCCTATAAGGTAAAGTGCGGTGTTAAGTTTTGCCACTCAACTCTGAATTCAGATGGTAAGCGGAGAACAGAAAATCCAATTGAATTTCATCAGTCGTCGGGTGATAACTGAAAGTATAGTACTTAGTACCATTTTCTAGTCAAAATTGAGGTGAAAAACGAACTGTAGTCGTAGGTAAATTAAATAAAAAACGGTTTATAGTACAGATATTCGAAAAAGATGTCACATTATGTTTTGTAAGCATTGGCACAAAAAGAGAAAAATATAGGTACATTCTCGTAGCACATATTTATATACTATCACAATATGATAGATATGATTTGTCCATAATAAATGATCTTTAGTATATTTTTATCCGTGCAGGAATAAAATAACTCTTTACTCTTGTAAAATAAGTATGCCACGCGTGACGCATTAAACCGATATGTTTTGTATGTGCAGTCCAAAAGATATTATTACGTTTAACTTTACTCTGGGCCATGAAATAAACCCAAAGCAACGGTATGTATTTTAGTAATTTTATGCAAAAAAATATTAAAAAGTAATTAATCTGTGTACTCTATTATTAGGGTGTTATTATCATCACTTTGTGTTACAAATTAATATATTCACGTGCAAAATTTGCTAAATTTAAATCATATTACGTATAAGAGACTGTTTGTCTCAAAAAAAAATTGAAGAAATTGTGGCAAATTGTAAAAAAAAAAAAAATTAATTAACAAATTCTTTTTAATATTTTTCAAATTAGATTTTAGATTAAGCAATTCTCGACACGAGAAGAGGTATTTTACTTACTTAAATTTTTATTTAAATAAATAAACGAGATATCAAGAATATCGTGTTCTAACAATTGTGTATCAAATGCTAGCTCAATAAGTTCACATACAAAGTATTACACGAGATATATAGCTCTATTAACGACAGAGTAATCATTGTAGAAATTATTGTTCATAATTTAACATTTAAATACCGGCTATAAAAACAGCGCCAACATAGGTCGTCTCGGGACTCTTGGGTATACGCGAATTTAAGAACTAGTTATTATTAGTAATTTAAGAACAGTTAAATAAATTATAAGAGATTACGATGTAATTGTTTACAGGCTATTCGGGGCGTCCAGGAGGTCGGCAGCCCTGGGCACCGGTCCCGTGTATGCTAAGTAGAGCATACAAGCATGCGATTTGTGGATCAGCAATCGGATTAAAATATAAAGCTCGCAAATATATGATAAAAGCAGGCAGGAATTCAAATTTTTATGACATCGTTGCATAAGCAACGATGTCATAGAAGTCGGTGACACTGTACAAGTGACACTGTAGGTGGACAGTACCTGTCATAAGACAGGTACTGTCCACCGTCGGTAAATGCGAATAGTTTTGGGCATAAAGCTGCGAACAGAGTGTCTTGACACCATGTTCTCTCTGACTAACCTGTTATGCCGGATAAATCGTGAAGCTGCTTGCCTATTTATAAAAGATTCACTTAGTTGGCAGGGGACGGACATGACTTAGTACCTATGTAGTGTTGTGTTATTCTAATATTATAAAAATATATATGAGACAATGTTTAAACTATAATAAAAAAGATTCAATAATACCTAGGCCTTTACAATGGCAATACATGAAAGACGAACGTTTTTAATGGTTTGTCGTGTTTATTATTCACAGTATGTTAATGTGTACATCGTAAATTTTACGGGATCGTTGTTAAAATCGTATTAGATGCAATATAAACACTTATAGTTTTAGCGCAGTAATAAAGTAATATTTTCAATATTTTAATTATTAGAAAAGTTTTGTAATTGAAATGTTAGTAGAACTATACAAAAATGCAATGTATAATGTAATCTATACAAAAGTGCAATCAATTATTATTTTTTAATCTGTTTCATAGTGAATATGACGAATAAGCATTCTTCATTAATTCATTATTCTTTATCACAGATATCATAATAAATATCATCATATACGTGTAGCGTCAAAAAGGTAACAACTCGCAAATGCCATCTCTGCCCTCATAAAAAAAACAGAAATGTTCACAATTTTTATATTCAATTTTTAAATATTTGATACTGTTGTACTGACGTACCTCACTAGTGTTATGCGCATATTAATATTATACTTTTAACCGTTTTAATTAGCGAATATTTACAAAAATGAATATCGAAATTTGTAATTAGTACTATAGTACATAAGTATTTATAATAATATAGCTAGCTAATCTACTGTGCTTATATTTGTATAAGTAAATAAGCGGTATTGGGTGCTAATGCAATATTTACATGTGTTAATTTATAGAGAAAGTATAAGAGACTTCTTGGTTTTTTTTGTGATTAATACTTCTAAATAGTACTTATTGAGATATAGTGCAATATCTATAGTCAATCACTCAAGGATTAGGAAATTGGAAAACTACTTATAACTTGTAGGTATCTGTTTATATTAGTGTAAAGTTCTGATGCAATTTGTTTACTTGTTTGTTGAATCATTATTCCATCGAGAAAATCATAAGGTGAAGCGTGTTGGTTGTGTGACCTACCAGTGTGGGGCATAAAGCAAGTGGGCATTGGTGTGGTGCTGATTTGCGGCGTGACAGTGTTTGACACCTTGCGCTGCGCGTATTGCGCGTCCTTGGGCTCCCAGAAGAACACGTAGTAGAGAGACAGCATGATAGCGGCCAACGACACGCAGAATACGTAAATGATGACGGTGAGGACCCGCACGCTTTTCTTATCGCGCTTCCGCTCGTACAGCGCGTCCAGCACCACCTCGTGACCTGACGCTGTGCCCAGCCGCACGGAGCCCGCACATGACCGCATGCTCCCCGACGTGTATGATTTACCCGACATCTTCTTCGGTGCCTTCGTCTGAAATGCACCGCGGCACGGTACCGCCACGAAACCGGGTAAGTAGGACACGCTTATCGATATGCCCCAGTTTACCGATGCGCCGCGGCCGAGCCGTGTTGTCGGGTCACGCCGTCCGTGTCTGCAGCTTGACACCTCCTGATGCCGACTGTTGTTTCATTATTATAGCGCTCGCACCGGACTTCATTTGTTTATCCTTTAATTTCACGCTCCGTAATATCTGAATCTATTCCAGATACTGACGTAGTCACACGAACGTTATTGAAAATTCATGACAAATGAGCTTAGAACTTACGCTTTGTTTTACACAATATGAATCACTTACATAAAAACAAATTGTCATCTATACGAGCATGTCTGAAATTCTCGCATATTTAGTCCATAAGAAATAATGACACAAACAAAAGAGTGTTAACAGTTAACGGACGATGCGGCAGATTTTTAATTTGGCAGGTGTTATTTATGTCAAGCGATGTACGAGTGTTACAATACGCAAACGAAGTTAATTTAGTAGAAGGTAATGCGAGACGAATGTCAAGCATTATAGGGCGGATGACAGCAAAGGCGCGCCGTGCAAGATGGCGCGGAGGCGCGGAGCCGCGGCGGCGCGACACGGCTCCGCGCGGCGACCGCCTCCGCAGCCCGCACCTCACTATTAATCAATATTCTCGCATATTGACTGCAATTTTGTAAATATCATTAATTTACATTAAAAATATAATAATCATGAAAAAATTCTATAACGAAAAGTTTTCAAAATATGCAAATATTTTTGAAACTTTTAATGACATGCGATATTTTTTAAAAGGGAAGAGATGAAATATATAATTATATTATTATTTTTGTCTTTTGAATACATAGCAGATGCAAAACACTGTAAAAAAGTTTGTCCCCTTTGTAAATGGTTAAAGTTAACTTTGGATTAAATTCCAGGCCTCGTTCACACCGGATGGTTAAATGGAGAACTATAGAGATAACTATAAAAAACAAAAGAAACTGTAGGAAAAAATATTATTTTTATTATATTATAAATATAATACGTAATTGTGGTAAATACTATAATAAATAAATCTTTATGTTAATTGATAATTTGAAATTACTTATAATTAGATTTAAACAAGGAACACTTTAATTTTGATTAACTGTTAAAAAAAATGTTCGTACAAATTTGATACACAGATAAATATAGGTAATATAATATATCTAATAACTTATTGTAGATTCTTGGTCTCTTTTTTTTGAATTTTTAACTAAGAATATGTGATTCATACAGATATGTATAATGCAGATACATATAGTCCAGTAAAACATATAAATAATAATTTTATTAATAACCTTGTTACATATACGATTATATTCAAATTTTCCAATGAATTGAGTAACTGTTTCTAGAGAACCGAAATTAAAAACTACGATCGATGAATTTTCTCTAAAAAATGGTTATTATTGTTAATTTAATAATATATCACACCTTTAGAATTATAGCGACCTATTTAAAAAATGACAATTTTTGGGAAACGTCAATATAGATTTGTACATTTAAGTTTTTGAAAAAAAAAAAGATTTTTTAAAATTATAATTCAATTTATATTCTTGTACAATCAAAGTCAATAACGATCATTGTCGTAAGTCTTTTCGTGGCATAAAATCAAAATCATGATCTTCTTGATTAGGTCTCCATAATTCTAAAAGTGCGATATAATTATAATTATTGCCGGTGCCACACTTAAACACCAGTTTTACGGACTTTTTTTGTAAATATATAAGTTCGTAAAGTAATAAATTAAAAATCAGATCATTAAATATAATTTAGATAAAAACACATGATGTGATACGGTTTTACAGACGATTCATAATTATTTACGAAAGTGTTGCATTTTTTCCTTAGAAATTCAGCTAAGTTTAAATTGCAATTTAGTGATATGTGAGTAGATGTAGATTTGTAGGTACAAGTACAATATGTACCTACAAATGTAACACTCACCCTATTACGTAGATAAATTAATAAAAACTGTTTAATTTAACTACGTTGGATTTTTTAATAGGAACGATACTAAAACTTCCATATAAAGAAAAGTAAATTATTAATATAGTAATTGTCTCTTATGAAGAAATATTAAATACTTACTTATTACGGTAAAATCTAGAGATGTTTTATTTAAAGTTAATATTAACATTGATAAATATTTTAAATATATTAAAAAAATATATAATTTATATTTTTATAGTAAGTTACAGCTTAAGGCAAAATAAAGTATTTTGACAGCAAAATCTTGCATTAGGTATTTAGGTACCTACTAACAATCAATTCCAGCTCCAGTTCAAATGTCTCACCAATTGATACATATATATTTAGTAATCTTACGCCATTTTAAATTGCGTTATTAATAATGATATAATAAATCTTTCGAATTTAAAGATATACCTACCTACAATTAATAATCACATTAATAAAATTTATTTCGAACAAACTTAATACATACAATAATTCCCAGTTCGTTCTGTATTGGGAACAACAGAATAAAGTAATTGATGATCGACACAATTGGGTTATATCGCTAATTGGATTTAGGGAACCTCTCTGTACTTAAACTAATACCACGCCTACATGTAGGGACATTGGGAATAATTAGTTACAAATGATATGCAAACGTATCTTAGGTGGAGTATGTTGTTATAAAAACAGTTATAGTTAAATTTTATTCATTAATTAACCAAAATACGACCAATATAATATACTAGCTTTCCGCCCGCGACTTCGCCCGCGTGGAATTAGACTATAGTCTTCCCAAGGTCTAGACTATTTGTCAAAAATGGTTAAGTGGTTAAGGTGTGAAAGTTTTAAACAGTTGAATAATCTTACATGATTTTATGTTTGATAATAAGGAACTTTCATACAAACTATCATCCCCTATTTCAACCCTTTCTACTATTTTTTTCGCAATAAAAAGTATCCTATGTCCTTTTCCAAGTTCAGTTCTATCTTCATACCGAATTTTATCAAAATCGGTTCAGTGGTTTAGCCGTGAAAGCGTAACAGACAGACAGACAGAGTTACTTTCGCATTTATAATATTAGTAAGGATAATACGACTAATAAAAGAAAAATAATGACTGTGAACCTACTGTATATCATTTTTAAAAGAAATACTATAATATTTGTTTTAAAATCTTTATAAAATTATTTTAATTGTTTATAGTTATCTTTTACAATACCTACTATTAATTCCTTAAATTTTCCGCATAATGACATTACTAGATTAAGTCATTAATACGTGTTACGTAATTAAGTTTTTGTTTTATCGGATTGTAAGTTCCTGTCTTACTAAGCGATTATGTAGGTAATTGAATCCAGCAGCCTTTTACTGTTGTAATCTTTTGCCAGGGTTAACATAAAAATATCAGAATTAATAATTGTTATATAAATATAGAAACCTAATAAAATATGCACAAGTATAATTCTTTTTATATTTTTATCTTTTTATATAAGATTATTATTAATTTTAGTTGCAAAATCAGACTTATTGCGTATGTGTTTTATTTTATATGACGCTAGCTTTGCTCGACTTTATTTTTTCTTGCTGAGTGCTTTTGCTGAGGGGTGAACTTAACGACGCGCTTTGCCTTGTTACCAGAGCGAGAAAATGAAAATACTATATATTATTTAATATTTTTATAAAAATCGAACCCACAACATGTCTGACTACTTTAATGTTGAATAGAATAATCTTTGTTTTTTGAATTGACGTTATATGTATGTATATGAATAGGACCATTTACTAGTCGAGGCCACTATTTCAATGGTTATTTTTCGGGTATAAATCTATGGATTTTCTGATCCAAATACTTAATACGACTTGACTTACTTTCATGAAAAGCAGTTTAGATTTTTTTTATCTTCATTAATTTCTGTTATTTTGCGAGAAGTCTAGTGATGTAATGTTATTGTTGACACCAAGTATATAATAATAATAGAAAGCTCAAATGTAAGATTTGATAAAAAAAATGTGTAAACCTTTAGATATAAAAACAGATGGAACAAATTAAATTTTTTATGGGGTGTAAAAATAACATATCACTTTAAAAAAGAAACTAAATACAAGGATCACATTTAAAATTATTTTCGGGTTATTCTGATCACTTTGTAAAATAACATTGCATGATTTTCTTACACTCATTGATAGATAGGTACATAGATAGATACATACAAGTGAAGCTTAATAAACGTGTTAAAAATATTTGGGATTTCGTCTTTGTTATTTACTAGACTTAACTAATTTATCAAATATTAAATAAATATCTGATATTTATTGGTTATTTAATATTTATTTCAAGGATTTGAGATAGAAAATTTTATTAATAAGTTATTCTGATTTTTTTAAGCAAAAATGTTCAAATAAGTATTTGAAGATTTTAACATTCAATCAAAAGGATTTCGACCAAAATACGCAGAAAACTGATTAAATTATATAAAATATTCTAAAATATATTTTTGCTGTGTGAAATGAAGACTATTAGTGTCACCTTCTTAGAAAGAAGTATCTAATAAGGCTTCATTACCAATCGGCTTTATCCAATAAAAATGATAACGTAGCTCCTCGTCAGTATACTTATGAAATAAAGTCCTACTTAAATTAAATATATTATTTTCTATCAACCTGTTACTTATAAGATTAATTATGACTAATTTACCTATGTAAGTGTACGGAGAACTGTCAATCGTCAAAGCAGAATTATAGTCATCATGATCTCCGAGTCTTGCACGAAGCATCTCATAACTCTCGTAGTTTTTCGGAAGCTCCGGTGACTTCCACACACAAATGTAATAAACTGAGAGGAGAATTGCCGCCAGAGATACTGACAGGAGATATGCAGAAACCGTCAGGATCCGAACGACAGTGCTCGCAGGTTTCTCTCTATAGAGATCTTGAGATGGCGTCGGCCCTGCCTCCACAGATCCACCGTCTCCCTCCTGAGCACTCCCCGACATCTCACTACCGATGCATAATCTCACGGACTATCCTTCCCTATACATGTGCCGCTCGAAACTAACGTAAAAACATGTGGCGATCCGCGGCTGGGCCGAACGAATGTGGTAAACGGCCACGTCCCGCCGTCCACTGCGCGCATTGCTCCCGCGTTAAACCGATTAACCGCACACGTCACAGATTTAAGAATGCTATCAGTTGTATTCAATTTTATACTTCACAGAAGATGTTTCCATCCAGTAATCGTTCCTAAACCTCATTTAGCGGAAGCGCTAAAATAGAAATTTTATTTGTTATATTTTAAAATTAACCCGGCGAGGTCAATAATATTTTGATTCTTTTATTATGGAACGCTTTAGTTACTAGTTATTTGTAGTTGAAGCTATTTCTGTTGGTATTAAACTATCTTAAATTTGACAATAAGGTAACATCCGTTCCGCATAATATTAACAATAGATACTATAGGCAAATTGAATTATGTATCTACCCTTCCGTACATATTCTGAGCCTTATTACGTGACACACAATTTGATTATGAGATTTAATATTTCAGTTATACTTACTTTGTATGGCATCAACTCACCTTACTTGTGAATTAACTCAAGCACAAGTATCTAAATAATAACTACGATATGTTTATGTTGCTAATGGGAATGTTGAAACTTGGCATTGGAGAAGGTATAAAAACTGGTGGATACATAAGATATATTTTTTTATTATTCAACAACATATAATTCTTAGTTTGACATTCATAATATTTGCTAGGAATCTATTTTATGAAATGTTATCACTGGGTAATGCAATCTGTTCTCACCTATGCATAATGTTTAGTCATATGGAAATAGATTTAGACGAAGCAAGTAGGTATAGTTAAGCGAAAAAAATATATATTTAAGCATGAACAATAATTACGAATAACGAATAATAATAAGAAATAGTCTACATGTTAATTAGGTATTAGCTTAATCTAGGATTACTACGATAGGTGCTCTTTTTACTCATTCATGAACATCATAATTACTTTTATTATACATTAAAGATTAAGTACTTTGCATTTTAAATTATTTAAACAAATATAATAGGTAGGTAGGTAGGGCTAAAATTGTTTTGATCAATTTTATAAAGTTTTGATCTCTGGTTTAATTAAACTCTGTACATAGTTCGTCAATAATATCCTTAATTTATCAGTGCTTATCAATGAATTACACGTTTCGATATTTTGCGCACATTTAATCACTTGTCTAAGTAATAAAATCTTAGATAGCACCCACTGAGGAACGAAAAAAGATCCAAAAAAAAAATCGGTAAATAAATATGTCGTAACAAGTTCATAAATACCAAAAATATCTAGGAAATAAAATCTCAATTAAAATGTTTGAAAATTCCCAGTAACAGAGGTATTTTACTGCAAAAATATCAGAGTGTCATTGCTTCACATTCACCGAAATCCTCTTAATCGGGTTTCTATGACCTTTATCCTGATGCCACGAGTATTTTCCGCTGTCTAGAAGTATCCTATACTAAGTATTTAGAATCAACAAATATTTAGCTTTTTCTAACGCATCTATACAGGTATAGAAAAACTTTTCGGTTTTATCCCATCTTACTAAGTTACTTTGATCTCAAAGAACGCACTAAGGTACAATTTTAATAATTCTGTATTATACCCTAATTTATGAATGGTATTTTTATAATACCATTCATGAATTAAAGTGCGCCATTTTAAAACTAGTGACATACAGAAATCTCCTATGGTTTGCTATCGTTTTGCCTTTCTAAGCTATTTAGGTATATTTGTCATTCTCGTCTTATAAAATATAGCACTATAGGAAAAAGTCAACTTGGTGAGCATTTTCCGTTGATGTAGAAAAAAAGGTTTTAAATATCTGATGTGAAGTAATAAACCTCTTAAACCTTAAAAAGTATGAATGTAAAACCTTAGAAAAAGTTGTTGTCTTTGTTGACGTAAGAAAGTTGAAAATCCACAACACATGATATGAGATCTTAACTTTGAAAGAAACAACTCATTTTATCAGTAAATAGCAATCTAGCTAATCAGGCCTAAGAACTTAGGAAGTGTCTTGATTCTAAGAATGTGCAATTTCATTACCACCAAACCAAGAGTTTTAGAAATAAATTATATTATAGGGCATATTAGAGGGTCACAAATTGGGTATACTGCCATTTACAATATTGTCGACCAAGACAAAGATAACTACGTAGTATACATAGACTACGTATCCCGTTGACGTATCATATCCTATACTTTCACAGAGTTTGAGTTCGACATTGAGAAGATGCGGTGCAAGTGCATGTATTCATATCACGAATATTGGTTATACCAAATAATTACCCGTTTCGGCTTAAAAATGTGCCGATCCCAATAAACGTCTGCTTTGATGACTTTAAAAAAACCTTCCGGGAAAGACGGTCTATAACTCGGTGTCCATTTTATAAATGCAAATATATAGCTAGGCATAAGTTTGTGTATCTATACAATACCAAAACATGTGTCATACATGATACATACGTATCACTTTGTATGGTAATATTATTATTAGACAGCTCTATCTACAATAGTATGACTATATATATATGAGCATGAGCATGATTGATTACATTAGAACATGAGTAAGTAGGTAACCGTTATTACAATGAAGCAATAATATTGCTAACACCAATCCAATTAAGTCTAATGGATGAATTCCCAAGTGCACTAGAAGGTACGATATTCGTAAATTTTGGATATTGATAAGCACTCGCCCAAATTAAATAATATTTATATTTATTATAAATACTTACATATTTGAGGCCATAGTGGCGCAGTGGGACAGCGTCCGACTGCAAAACGCCATGATCTGTGTAAGAAGATATGTTAAGAGCTTGACGGTATTATGTTTATGGTGGTTTAATATATTTATCTGCCTCGAAAAATCGATATAGAATAAAAAGCGATGAAAAAAATGTCAAACTTTAAGATTAAGGTACTGAATGGATCGCTACGCTGAAGTTTATCAAACCAAAACGTAGTAAAAAGTCATTTTAAATAAATAAATTCATCGCATACAAATTATCATATAGGATGGCGTCTTCATGAGTTTATATTCAAGGTATAGAATCTTTTTTGTATATTAAAACTGTAAATGAGCTTAACATTTACAGTTTTAATATACAAAAAAGATTTTAAAAATATATATAAATACATATAGATATAAATAATACCATATCCAGCCATCATGCTTTATCCCGCGTACCAGAAACAGAGATAACTTAGTGTCAAGTTAGACCGTTTTCTCTTTCCACCCAAATTCAAAACATTGCAAGCTGAATGGCGGAGCTTAACGTAAATCTTAGTTTTACTAGAGTAGGGAAATGAAAATAATTTGAATATAGTCATTCTCCGAGTGGGAATCAAACCCAAAATCACTCGCCGTTACAGTCATGCCTCAATATTGCGCCACGATGGCTGATGATCAAACATATCGCCACATAACATAAACAGTAAGATTTTTTCTATAACATAGATAGTTTTTTGATGTTGACGGATTTTGCAGTTTCATAGTGCTAATTGTCACCATTGAAAATTGTAACAAAATACAATTTTATATACAGTTAAAATAATAAAAACCGCCAAAACAACTTATATAATCTCACTCGAAACCCTCTAACACATATGAAGTCACCAGAACTATATACCCGCTTTCGTGCGTTAATGTCACTTTAAACTGTTTACCGTAACAAAATATTGTATTTTGATTTGGTCTATGTATATTATTTTACGTGAAATTCTTTAATAGGAGTATAAGAATAAAAACTTACGAACTCTCTGTCACCGTGTCTGTACGCAACGATTTGACATACATAAATAAAACAGACATTTGAATCGTAAAAATCAAAAGCGGGAAAATAATAAATATAAAATAAATTGTTAAAACTTTAATTTTAGGCAAAAAAAGACGGCAAAGTTTTTGTTTCAGACCCAGGTAAAAATTTTAGGTTGGTATCAAATACAGAAGATCAAACTTGCCTTAAACCATACAAAGTAGTGATTGTCGGTAGTCAAATGTATGGATTAATTATTT
This sequence comes from Philaethria dido, assembly GCA_033558755.1. Classification (NCBI taxonomy): domain Eukaryota; kingdom Metazoa; phylum Arthropoda; class Insecta; order Lepidoptera; family Nymphalidae; genus Philaethria; species Philaethria dido. The sequence continues at coordinate 356,796 of JAKGSA010000503.1, forward strand.
AAATTGGCTCATTAAATCTATAATAAAATAATTGTAATATTGTACACTTAGTTTTTATAGTGAAATCTGATTACATGAATAATAACTTCAATATAATAAGCAGTAATAAACAATAATCCGAGAACTTTCCATTTTGCAATTTAAAAAAATTATAAAAAGACGTTTGTGTGTTAAAGGTTATTACCTAATTAGTGATTTTATAAATGATAACACACCTTGGGAATGAAGTGCTCGCTCCAGTCTGTTTCAAAGGTATCATTGTCATTAATAAAGAATTGTAAACCATTATCAAATATAAAAAAAAAAAAGAAAAGTCCCGCTGAGTTTCTTGCGCCGGTTCTTCTCAGGTCTGAGGCATTAAATTTAGTGAACCGGTGGTAAATTATTTGACGTTCAAAAAATGAAGCTTGTAACTTCTTATTTTGAATAAAATTATTTGACTTTGATAAATGGTATCTATAACGTGAAGTAAAAACTTTGGACCCATTTTCACAAAAATTACGCGTACAGAGGAGCATTAAATTGGGCACACTTATAGTTTATATAGAGGAGCAGAAAGAAAGAAAGTGCAGAATGCTAACCATTTTTAAAAATAATGCATAAAAAGTATATGAAATTAACAAAATAAATGTTATACACACTACCATTTGATGTCCATGTTTATATCAAGTGACATATACATTACTAAAGACAGCGCGTTGCTTACACGTCAACAGGGACATAGTGTCCCTGTATGAAATATTATACAGTAGTACAGTTTGGATTTTTTGTAATAAAATTTAAAGTATATTTTTAAAATGAAAAGACTAATAATTTATCAGCAAATTTTATTAAGTTACACATATTATTTATATAGTAGTGTTAAATGTAAAAAGTATTTAACTAAAAAAAAGTATGTAACAATTCCCTAAAAAATATAAGCATATATGTATTTATTGCATGGGAAATGTAACAGAGTACGCCTGTAGACTCAATAGAGTTTATTTATTTATTTATTATGGTTAACCAACAATTGTTACAATTTTGCATTTACATTTTTAACAAAAGCGCAAAAAATAACGAATTGTACAATTAATTATAGGTTAGAACCACATACAATAATAATTGTAATAAGAACAAAAAACATAAATAAATAGTAACAACATAGCAATTAATATAATTTTATAAAAATGAAAAAATATATATAATTATTTAAAATAACATTATAAATTACCAGATTATTGAATAATTTAACAAATTTATATATAAAATAGTATATAAATAAAAATTTAAGAAATTTAAATCAAAATTATTAAATAAATTCTGATTTAAATTCAATTTTAAAAATTTCGAAACACCATAATTAAGAAACTGAACTGAGCTGAACATTTTTAGGTAAAAATAAACTATTAAAAGAACAAAATTAGAATTTAGATATAAAACTAAATGAAAAGTTTTTTTTTATTTATCACCTTATGCACACCTAGTAAGTAATTATTTTTGTCTCGCTGCTCTGATAAGGGGAGGTTAGTTGTCTTGAATTTAGGCAGGCAGGTAAAGAATGAATTGTATTTACATTGATTTTCTCAGCCTACCTTGTTATGCTGTAAAAAGAGTGAAAATGCTTTTTATATACTTCCATAATTTTATTTCTTTTCTTATAAATATTTCAATACTTATTAAGTATCTTATTTGCCACAATTAAAAAAGGTACTGAAATATCTTGATATATATGTGTATATTAATTCCTATATAAAAAAAGCTTTTTTCGCAGTGTGCATTCAAATAACGGTACTTGGGCTTTCCTTAGTTCTGTGCATATGGAAGATACACAATTTGTTACTTCTGTGAATATAATAAGTAAATTTTCATGTTTTGCTCTTTTTCTAATTACATCACATAAACATTGTATAAATATTGAACCAAAATCTATATCCCTGAAGGCCTCGTATTCAGGAGCAGTAGCCCAATAAATAAGAAAGTGTGTTTTTTTTAAATATTCATCATGTGAACTTGGCCCGTCTGGTACAATATTTAAATTTACTCCTGACTCTTGTTCACTTTGACAAGCTTGGATGATTAACACCTTGGGAATATCATACAGGCAATGAGACTCTTCAGAATCTAGTAAATTTTGTATATCTTGAACTTTAATTTTGATAGAATCTGCAGTATAAATATGACCTTTTACTCCATGAGACAGTATACATAGCATAAATATGCTATCTTCTGACAAAATTTTATTCTTTATTACATCCTTCAAAAATTGAAAAACTTCACTTTGACTCAAATTAGTTTTACTTATTACTACAAAATTTAGTTCTTTCATTGTTTTCTCTAAAGCAATAACATCAAGGCTGGAACCTAAGCGGTCAGATAGATTGACCGTTTTACCAAGATGAATGCTCTCCTTTGTTGGATAAAAATTTTCTTGATTTATAATACAACATAGACCTATTCTTTTTTTATTCTTTATTGGATAAACATCACTTTGGATTTGAGTATCAGACTTTAAAGTTTGCAGGTGCTCTTCTGTTGGTTTCTTCTCAAGAATTTTATACATTTCTGTAAAATATTCTTTTTTTGATCTTAGATTTTCAGGTTTGTTTAAATCAGATTTATATTTTTTAACTACTGTGCTACTAGAATGAGGCTGATTATTTACCACTTTGTTATTATTTAATTGATATTGTATCTCTCTAAGAGTTAGTGCAAACTCTGTTAGTCCACTAAAGCTGTCTAATATTTCTGCTAGTTGATCAATATTGTACACACTTGTGTATATTTTATTATCTTTGTCATATTGACCCAATTTAATAAACTTTTTAGATATAAGGTCTAAAAAAGCTACTTCAGCATTATCATGATTAGAAATATTGACTTGGAATGATAATAAAGATTTTTTAAATCTTGACAAATTTTCAGATGTCATACATTCACAAAGTCTGTACAAAACCTTTTTCATTGGATCCAAATAAATGTTGACATGCAAATTTTCAGGCAAATAGTGTTTTTTTATGTTAGTTACATTAAACCCCAATTTTCTTATGATATTATAAAGGCGACATACTGCAAGAGCTTCTAAAAATTCATACTTCCATGTTGATTGGCGTTGAGCGTATATGGCCCACTCATACAATAAATTCATATGATTTACTTCAATATCTTTGGATACTCTTTCATAAAAAATCAATCGCTGAAGCGCTGTATCTGAAGAATCATATAGTAAAAATACCAAAGATATTATATCATCCGAATCGATATCTTCTTGTATCTTTCTTATTGTATCCACGTTAATGTTGTTAATGTTTAGAAATAAATTATCTTCATTTTGACTTTCAGCGTCTGTATACAACATCTTGTTATTTGTTGTATATGCGTACACAATAGTAATTAGTGCCGTATATGAAACTCACAAGAGGAAATAAATAAACACACCAAGAGTATAAAATATCATTATACGATACTTAGGGACACAAGCTTTGTCACATCAGTGAATTATTCATTCGCACAAACGTACTTGACTTATTTGTAATAAATAAGTCAAGTACGTTCGAAATATCCGTCATAACCAAATGTTAAAAGCATTGGCGAATACTTGAATACCAACTCAGTTATGATTAATTCACCGTTATCAGTAAAATACTTTATTATTTTTTTAAAAATTCAAAAATATTTATATACATAATTTCTCTTTATTTTTATAGTATAGTATATAAAATATATGATTAAAAATATATTATAGTTCTCGTTGTTATATGTATTCTGAACAAAAATCTCTGCTTTTGAATTTCTGTCCAGGGAATACCCCTATTATAATGATTTGTTAAATTGATAATTAGGGACACGAAGGAAGTATATTTTGATACCAATACTTTTGTATTCGGTACTTTGTATTCGATGACCTTAACGAAACAAAGACGGAAAGAGTACTTTTTGGTAGGTATTGTATCATATAAATTACCCTCATACCTTGGTCTTATGGCTCATACTTGTGGTAACATACTCTTCTTTCGTTGGTGGCTGCTTTTTAGCAAATCATTGAGATATTCTTCGATATTTTTCTCATCTTTATGCTTTACCTTGCATAGTAGGATAGCCAGAGTCTAATGCGTGACACTCCATTCTTCACTTTCCGCCCGAAGTCAAGATATTGCGTGAAGTGGAAATCAACGCCACGCTTTGTCTTACTATAACGGGAAAATGAATAATAGATAAATAATTAATTGCACTCACTACCTCTCGTTATTCTGTCAGACACTGTCACACTCGCAGACGCACACGACACAAACACCGTCCCCGCCGGTGGAGATGAGGTCCTTATTTTTCTACGGCACGATCACGCCTCGGTGTGACCGGGTCAAGCCACTAAAATCCAACAGGGCATCAAACACCCTACCCAGTAGGCTTAAGCTCGGGCCGAGCGAAAGCAAAGTCCCCCACTACAAGCAGTGTTCGCAAGCCGAGGTTCGGCCTCACAGGAGGCGCCCTTGTGACACTGCAGTTCTAAGTTGATGGTCCTCCTCCCAAGGAGGCCAAGCCAGGGTCAGAGCTCTTCAAGCTCGGCCCCCCACAAAGCTCGGTGACGCTGTCGAGGCCAATAGGGCAAACAGTATACTACACAGTCGAAAAGAAAAAAAAAGAAGATTTCTTCTCTTCTTCTGTTTATTGATATTTGAATCATATTGCTGCTTAGCAACAGGAAACTTTCGCTGTATTTTGTTAGGATTAACAACAACGAGGTTATTTTTAAGTAATCGATAATCTGAAGTGTCGATGCTTTTTGAGCATGATATTTTTTTCGGTACTGCTCATGAGTACAGTATCGATATTTTCTATTTGATATCGTGTTCCTATTCAAAATCATTCGTGGTATAATATATACAAAAAATATATTGTTCTATGTAACCGAAAACAGCGCCAATAGAGATAATGAAATTATTCTTTTTTTTTTCACTTTTACGTTTTATTGGCCTCTAGATAAGCCTTGAGATGCGTAAAGATAATATCCTTACCCGTTTCAAGGCCTATGTAGAGGCCATTGATATTATCCCGCCGAAACAGTTCGGCTTTCGAGCCCGTCATTCAAGTGTGCATTAAGTCCACCGTCTCACTGAACACTTGATGCGAGCTGCCAAAAATATGCCACCAGCGGTCTTTTTAGACATAGCGAAGGCGCTTGATAGAGTCTGGCACAACGGTTTAATCGTTAAGCTGCAACAAGCAAAGGTGCCAGGTAGACTCGTGCACATCTTACGAGACTATCTATCAAACCGCTCTTTCCGCGGGGGCCCCGTAGGCCTCAACACGTTTTATCAGAAGAAGCTGACGCCAATACTCTCGCGAACGATCCGCAACATACCGGTAGGATCCAACACACTCGCAGACGCACACGATACACACACCATCCCGCCGGTGGAGACGAGGTCCTTATTTTTCTACGGCTTGATCACGCCTCGGCGTGACCGGGTCAAGCCAATAATCTCTAACAGGGTATCCAACGCCCTATCCAGTAGGCTTAAGCTCGGACCGAGCAAAAGCAAAGTCCCCCACTACAAGCAGTGCAACGCAAGCAGAGGTTCGGCCTCACAGGAGGTGCCCTTGCGACAGTGCTAAGTTCTAAGTTGACGGTTTCCTCGGAGGCCAAGCTAGGGTCAGAGCTCTTCAAGCTCGGCCCTCCACAAATCCCGGTGACGCGGTGAGGCCAATAAGACCAACAGCATACTACACATTCGAGAAAAAAAAAATATTCGAAAACATCGACCTATTTAATTTTGCCTTCCTTTGTCCCATGAAAACTATGCGGAATAAGGCAGTTGTGTTCTATAAAATTTTTTTCTATTTTCAACGTTATTTTCAACGTTAGTTTTTTACGATATGTCACTTCTGAAAGTGATAAAATTTAAATATTTTTTTTATTAATAATTATTAATTAATAAGTAAATTTAATTTTTACCTTATTTTGTATTTGAATTACATTAAAATATTATATTTATAGTTCAATTTTGAAATTTATTTAAATTTAGACAAAATGTTGTGCAGGGAAAGTTTATTATTTTTGCTTATAGAATTAACATTACGCCAAAACAAGATAAGATCTTCTTTATTTTATTATTGATCGTTATATAGAGTAGCTCGTGATGAATACAATATATTTGTGATCTAGAAGATTCTGCCTAATGGATAAGAATCAAGATAAATTATTTATGTCAAAAGTTTATCAAGTGACATCTGTCAGTTACGCTGAAATAAGTAATGTCACTTTAAAAATGTACGCCGTACGGGGTTGTAGCTTGTAAATATTTAATGTAGTTTTTAAACTTAAAACCTTTAAACTTCTGTGGGTATAAGTTGTATTGATATTCAGGGTTTATCTATAAGTAGATATTTTGTGTTGACCATAGTAAAGAAAGCTAATATCTAACTAACTAAAACTCCTCAGATTATTAAATTCAATTTAATAATAAAGTAGTTTACTTTATAAATACATATTTTTGTAAATAATGGCTGTGTCTATACATAATAAGATTGTATGTGGTCCAGAAGAAAGGCCAATACCTGCGCACTTGTCATACGGTCAATTTCTATTTGATAAATTTAAAATAGGAGGTGACAGGATAGCACAAGTAAGTAAATACTATGTATTTTATAAAATCATTAAAACTTGTTATATGACGACTGTCGTGGCGCAGAGCTACAAGCGTGCTGCTGTAAACGCGTCAGGTTGTGGGTTCGATTTCCTCTCCATGAAATGGAATTTTTCATTTCAAGCAAAGCGCGGCGTTGAGTTCCGCCACTCAGCACGCAATGCCTCAATTCGGCGGTAAGTGGGGAACGGAGTGTATTACCCTGCTATTTGCGGCATACAGTGTGAAGCTATGTATGTATGTATGTTATATGAAAATATATATTTATTGTGTAGGGTTAAAGTTTTTAATATACTGGAAATAGTGTATTTTCAAAACCATTTGCTTTCTTTTATAAAAGCCACTGTTATTTAATAAAAATTGACTGACTAAATGATCAAGAAATCTCATAAAAAATAATCTTCAACAGATTTGTGGAGAAACTGGAAACTCTGTTACTTATAGGACAATTTTGCAGAAAAGTGTTAATTTGGCTGTAGCTCTACAAGAGCTAGGCTTAAAGAAAGGTGATGTAGTTTCACTAAGTAGTGAAAATCGATTTGAATTTACAGTTGCATCATTAGCTGTTATATACTGTGGTGGAATTTTATCAACCCTCAATGTTACATATTCACCTGGTATGGTTCCTTTATTTCTGTGATTATGTTTTTTCTTTCCTGAATAATAATAACAAAAATCATATATAATGCTATTTATTTTTAGAGGAAATAATACACATATTCCACATTACTAAACCAAAATTTATTATAACTTCACCAATTACTGCACAAAATGTGTATGACTGTAGTAAAGATTTGCCATATGTTGAGAAAATAATTTTATTTGGTGAATATGATATAGTACCAGGATTATTATATAATGATTTAATAAAGAAACAAGTGGATATAGACAGCTTTACATTAGTGGATGTCAATGGGGTTGAAGATACAGTGGCAGTGATGTGTTCCTCAGGTACTACTGGATTACCAAAGGGAGTGATGCTCACACATGTAAATTTTTTGACCCTGTCTGCTCATATGAGGTACGGAACAAAAATACTCTTTCCATTAGATATGAAATATTTAGCTACATGGATTGTTAATTATTTTACAGTTTATAAGTCATGAAAATGATAAGAACACACCTGTTGTGGTCTAGAGGCACAAGTATGCGACTGTAAGCGCAACAGGTTGTGGGTTTGATTCCCACTCCAGGAAATGAAATTTTTTATTTGCCTGGGTTTGGTAACAAGGCAAAGCGCGGCGTTGAGTTCCGCCACACGGCAATGCCTCAATTCGGCGGAAAGTGAGAAACGGAGTATCTTAACACTAGGTTTCCTTTGCCTACCCTGCTATATGTGGGATACAGCATGTGAAAGTGTAAAAGACAAATTTTATATTCAGATAATTTTGATTTTATAGCAATTGTTTTGTCCACTGAAGTGAAATAATTCATGGTGTTGAGTTCAGCCAGTTCAGAGTTCAACACAACAAATGGTGTCTTGAAAGACAGAAACTAGGTTAAGGATTATATCTATATAGGGAAAAACAAAACCTATTTATTTATTTAAAACATATATCTACTACATTATTAAAATTGTAATGTTTTTGTATATATACATATTTTTTCTTAATGTGTCTTAGAAATTATTAATATAATTTATTCCTACAATTTATAATTATTATTCTAATTGTAATATAATAATTAAATTAGCAAAAAGTTGTTATCATAAATTCCATAAATTTTATCTATACATTATCTATATCTCTAATTAATCTCAATTTATGTTCTCACACGTAAATACAGTATCAATATCTGTTAAAGTAAAATGATTTTTGTGTTGTTTCAAATAATAAATTTATAATTTCTAACACACAAAAATTGCATTTACTTTTTATTTATTAGGTTATAATTATTCGCTTTAGTATTAGTCTCTTAAGCTACGTGTCTGCTTATTACATTAATCTATCAGAATAAATTGGATTATTGAATATAAACAAAGCAAGCAGGTACAACTGTAAACGCGACTGGTTGGAGGTTCGATTTCCACTCCTGGGATAGAAAATATTTAATAATACTTAATATTTCATTTCCTCGTTCGTTCTAGTAACAAGGCAAAGAGCGGCGTTGCGTTTCGCCACTCAACACGCATTGCCTCTATTCAGCGGAAAGTGGGAATCGGAAATGTTAAAAGAGAACTGAGTGTCTCAACACTAGGTTTCTGGTTCCTGGTTCCATCGGGATACAGCGTAAAGCTCTATATATATTTATTAAGCAGAACTTCGAACAAAACTATTTTTCGTTTTTTTTTAGATACTATCTAGAAACTTCTCAACAAGCAAAAAAGCATAAAGTGATAAATGGACTGTCTTTGATACCTTGGTTCCATGCATATGGTTTTATATCAAAGCTGGCTGTTATGTGTTTAAACATAGAAGTTGTATTTTTAGTGCGTTTTGAAGAAAAACTATTTCTTGAAACTATTCAAAAATATAAGGTAATGCATTTCAATAATTGCCTAAATTACTTTGCACGCAAGTGATGCAAATACAATCTTATTAATAATAAATTATGCTAACAATACCAAAATATATGTTTATTTACTTTTAGATTAACATGATGACGATAGTGCCGCCCCTTGCAGTGTTTCTAGCCAAACATCCACTAGTCGACCAATATGATCTGAAGTCCTTAAACGAAGTATGGTGTGGAGCTGCTCCTCTGTCAAGAGAAATTCAGGACACTGTTTCCAAAAGGTATTTTTTTTACATATGAGCTATTAAATTTTGGTCAAGCACCAAGTCTAGGCTATTGTGGTAGTTCTTTTTAATTTTTAAAAAGACAATAAACATATGGCTTAGTTAAATGGAGTAAATAGCGGTTATTAACTTTGGCTACGACTAAGAAATGATCTGTTGTGTAAATATAAATATTTCGTTTAAAAGGCTTGAACACTCGTGCCAAACTGCGAGACGATTCCACAAACAACGAACATAACTAAAAGCTATCACATGAAACTAGTTTTCTTTGCGTTTTGAATAAAGAAAACCGCAGCGACATCGGTCTATCCGTTTGAGAGTTACGATGCCACAAATAGGCAGACATATACAGAGACATCGACGTCAAATTTATAACACTCCTCTTTTTGCGTCGGAGGTTAACAAAAAAAGAGCTAATCAGGTGCTGCCAAAAGTTGTTTGACGAATCACTACTAAAACATGCGATAATTATTTTCATAATATTCCACCTTTAGAATTATAGGGACCTAATTAAAAAAATCATAATTTTGATTTTTTGCCACAAAACAACTTAGGACAACAATTTTTATCGACTTTGATTTAAACAAGAATATAAATTAAAATATAAATAAAAAAAAACATTCCTTTTCAAAAAGCTTAAATGTATATCGATATTTCCTAGAAATTGCTATTTTTTAAATACGTGAGTATAACTTTAAAGGTGAGATATGTATAAATTACATTCTTTCTTGGTTGATATATAAATGTTTGTATGTTTAAGATGTCCTCGTTCTCTTTCGCGTAATTATTACTTACGCGATTTACTCATATTTACACTCAAGTATATGTAACCACACTGCAAATCTGTTTACGCATCTACCATGACATTGATATACTTTGCCCTGAGCAGATCGAAGCAACAATTATAAATGCTTATTAAAACTGATTTATGTTTTCCTTTTCTTAGAGTAATTTAAATATTTATAACATTTTTTATTAGTTTGTTTGTTATGAATTATAAAATATTATTTTTTTTTTTGTTATTCTTTTTTATAGATTCATGCTGTATTCCGCTCATAGCAGGGTACGCGAAGGGAGCCAGAGAACCTAGTGTTTAGTCACTCTTTTCTCTTTTAACATTTCCGTTTCCCACCTTCCGCTAAATTGAGGCATTGCGTTCTGAGTGGCGAAACTCAACGCCGCGCTTTGCTTTGTTACCCGATTATTCTAGTTATAAATTATAACATATTAACAATATTATTAACTGAATGTTCTAGAACTGGAATATCCCACATTCGGCAAGGTTATGGTCTCACTGAGGTCACGATGGCGTGCTGTGTGGACCTCACCAATGGGGAGAAGGTGGGCTCTTGCGGTACACCGGCGCCTGGGATGAGGATTAAGGTTATTATTTTATACGAGCTGTTTTTCGCGGCTTGCGGGGTCCTTCTTTAATTTAGTTGTCGAAGCGTAACAAATAAACTTTCATTCACCTTTATATTATTAGTAGGGATATTAAGTCTAAGTTACGCCTTATTACATCAGCTATCTGCCAATAAAAGTCTTATCAAAATCGGTCCAGCCGTTTTAGAGATTAGCCGGAACAAACAGGCCGACAGACAAAAAGTGTAAAAATTATTAGCTTCGTATACATACCGTAGATATATTCATATGTAAGTAGTAAAAATGGTTATTACAAACAGACACTTCAATTTTATTTATATGTATAGCGTTTTATATTGATACCACCAATTTCCTTCTACTCGTGAGAATTTTATATTCAAATAGTTTTCCTTCTCGGATCTGAAGAACGCGTTGGGTATTTCCTCCCTACATACAATGTCTCATAAGGGAAAATCTGGTGAACATGTTTTGTTAGATTTTCTTAGTATACAGCATATATAATTGTAAATAATTATATATTTATAAATATTTTTTCGGGGTTCATTGCTAAATAAAAGCAGGTTTTTAGAGATTAATATTAAATTTTCGTTATTCTAAAAATAAGAAAATAACGCCTGTCGTGGAGGCACAAGCGTGCGACTGTAAGCGCGACAGGTTGTGGGTTCGACTCCAGGAAATGGAATTTTTCGTTTCGCCACTAAGCACGCAATGCTCAATTCAGCGGAAAGTGAGGAACGCAGTGTCTTAACACAAGGTTCCCTCTGCCGGCTATATACGGGATACAGCGTGAAGATAAAAAAAAATAATTTTAGTATTAATATTTTTATCAAATTGATATTGAGAAGAACTGAGAGATTTTTTTTGTTTCTATATATTTCCTCAGTTGCCATGGGAAGTTCTAAACTTGTTAATTTAAAATGACTAATTAGAACGTTATTTTTACATACATTTACTTATTTACTTACCTAAGTAAGTTTTTAAAAATCAGCAACGTTGTTTTTGCACGAGAATTGATAAAGTTATCGTTGTAATGCTTTTATCTTCTTGATACGGGTTTAATGTTATCTGAATATAGTGTTTAATACTTTTTAAGGCATATTACTCGTACATTACTACATTCATTTATGATAATCAATGAAATATGTGTATACATTTTTTTGTTATGCCTCTACAACCATAGCGATAATTGAGTCTTTACAATTAACGTAAGCACCTTATTCTCATGTGTAAAATATTATCTTTGTAAAAGATAAGAGAACTTTGCCATTCAGATTCCTATTACGTAAGAAGTCTTAGTACGGGTACGGGGCATACCCGCTAAACCTAAAAAATGTTGAGGGAAAAATGTTAAATTAACTCCAATAAATATTGAAAAAAATTGAATTTTTAATAAATAAGGATTAAGTATTAATCCAGTAAATAAAGGGTATCAATAAACAAATCCCCCTAAAATAGCAAATACTGGTAGTTAGTCTTATAAAGCTAACTACGACATTAAGATCTTTCAAGCTTAGAAAATAATTGTGAGATTTACGTGAACGTGGCTGGAAAATAAAAAAAAATAAAAATTTTTCAAATAAAAAATATTCAAAAACGCATTACGTAATACTTGAATCTCACTGACTCAATAGTCATATGTCAGTATCGATATGCGTAATTCTTGCTTACCACATCTAATTATCTGTTAAATACCTACTACATATATGAATGTCCATATATCTATTTATGAACACGTAATAAATCTCATCGAAGCAATATTTATAATTATTTAAAAAATAATCATGATTTTCTTTATAAAATAATATTTTAGGTACAATATATTACATTGTTATACTCTATAGAGTATTGCATATATTTATACAAATTAAAATCTGTAGATCTTAATTTGTATAGGTATAAAAAGTCTCCTATAACATATCGCTGTACCTACTGAGTAAAAGTCGTTATAGTATCAATTAATAATTACTTTGTATGGTCGAGCTCGTTAGTTATCTTCTTTTTTTTATTATATATCATAACATTGCATGAATAGTTTTTTAGCACTTAGTATTAGTAATCCCTATGACGTGTAAAACACGCATTGACTTAGCAATGTGTACAACGCGTACATACCACATTATGCAAAAACGTATATACAAACATATGCATTATTATAAAAAACTAGCTTTCTGCCCGCGGCTTCGCCCGCGTGGAATTCGGTTACATCGCGCGACGTGTAAGGAGTAGCCTATAGTCTTTCCCAAGGTCTAGACTATTTGTCAAAAAAAATATAAAAAATAAAAATATTTTTTTTATAAACATTTGATAAAAAATGTCCTATGTCCTTTCCCAAGTTCAGTTCTACCTTCATACCGAATTTCATCAAAATCGGTTCAGTGGTTTATGCGTGAAAGCGTAACAGACAGACAGACAGAGTTACTTTCGCATTTATAATATAAGTAAAGATTATGTTTTCAGCACTTCTCTATATAAACCTTAAATATCACAAATTTACGTATAAATATAATGAGGCCATCATGGCGCAGTGGGAACTCTCTTACTGTAATCGCGATTGGTTGTAGTCTCGATTTCCACTCAGGTTAAAAAAAAACGCGGAGTTGAATTCCGCCACTTAACATGCAATGTTTCAAATTCAGGCGGGAAGTGGAGAATGGAAAGTGTCTTAACACTAGATTTTTTTTGGCTACTCTGTTGTGCGGAATAAAGCGTAAAGCTGAAAAATATAATGATAATATTATAGTATAATAGTTTTATATGCCGTATAATAGTTTAGTGACCTCTTAAAAGAATTCATATAGCGAACATTCGATGTAACAGTGAGATTGATACCTACCTATTCGTGGAAGTTTGCTTGAAATACAGTAATACCTTGACTTAGACTACCTCCACTTACACTATTTCATAGTAAGAGGAAGAGAAAAAATCTTTTAGTCGTATTTGTTATATTTTATGATTCATTCTAATTACATACATCAAAACAACTGTAGTTGTTGATTTTATTTTTTTTACTTTCTTTAATTTCCAGCCTTATTTAAAAATAAATATATATTTATATATTTTTTGGGGGGTTTGCTACTATCGCCCAGTCTCACTTCCCGTGAAAATTTGGGGCATTACTGTATTTGACTAACAAAGAACGGTAATTTCAACAACAACCCAACACATGTATCGAAATGTCTAAAATTTAGAGAATGGTTATTATTGCATTACGCGCTACATGATTTGTATATATTTCTTTTAAATTACCACTTGTTTTTGCACCTTTGTTTTATTATAAATAAGACAATAATTATTAAGCAGAATTTAGGAGACGTAAAAACGTTAAAACTCAAATAAATATTCAAACTGCAGTTTGAATATTTTATAATTTAATTTTTTTTAAAAAGCTTGCATGTTGTATTTCGCTGTTTTTGCGGTCTAGGTGAATATTTAATATTTTATAATAATAATTCTTAGAAGTATTGGCGTACAAATACGAGGAAAATTTTCTAAAGTTTACCGTTTGCTAATTAGGAATTACCAATTCAATCAATCAATTAATTATTTTTTTAAGAATTAAAATAAGAACTCCACTCCAGTACTCATTTTAATTTTAAAAAAATAATTAACCAAAGCTCTAGTAATAAATCTTTCAATAAGTCAATAATGATTATGGAAAGAAATATAATTTTTAATATAGTACATATTTTCAGGTACTAGATATAGAAAGTGGTCAGAAGTTGGGACCAAAACAAGAAGGTGAATTGTGGATAAAGTCGCCTCTCGGTATGAAGGGGTACATGGGTGACCCTAAGGCCAGCGCCGCGCTCGTAGACGCCGACGGATATATACAGACCGGCGATATCGGCTACTACGACGAGGACGGCTTTTTTTATATCGTGGACAGACTGAAGGAACTCATCAAATATAAAGGTTTTCAGGTATGCAAATATTTTTTTTTACCTTCACGCTTTTATCAGTTTTGCAGGTCAGTCAGAATTAAGGTAATTTCAAGACACCCCACCTTCCGTCTTAGTAGAGGAGAAAATAATTTATATATAATCACTTCCCCGAGTGAGATATATTATAGTCAGAAACTGTCCACACACCCCGATGGCCTATATGCGGAAATATTTTTTCTGAAATGTTTAGAGCATATTTACTATAACATTTCTTGAAAGTCACTTGGTGCATTGGCTTATTGAAGTATGGTCTTAATTTGGGTATTTGCTTATTGCAAATTAATAATCTATGCCCTGGGTAATACAAATTTTTGGGTTGACAAAAATTCTTGAACGGACTATTAAAGGAGTATTCCTATAAATAGAACGTCAGATACAAGTCTCAACACATATTTTTAACATAATTCTTTATTCTACATTAAACTCTTTTGAGTATATATATTATATTGTTGATATTTAGTTTTTTTTTTATCTAATGTTATTTTTTTGTGTAATGACCTTTGGACAGTATAACATATTATAGTAAAAACCTCCTTACAAAATATGTAAATATTTTTATTTATGGTGCTGATTTTTATTTCTTATTTTATTATCTAATATAACAATCAAATATCATATACATATAATGACGCTTGTCGTGGCGCAGAGGCACAAGCGTGCGACTGTAGACGCGAAAGGTTGTGGGTTCGAATCGTAAACCCGAAACCCACTCCAGGAATTGAAAAAGTATTTTCATTTCCTGGGTCTGGTGACAAGGCAAAGCGCGGCGTTGAGTTCCGCCACTCAGCACGCAATGCCTCAAAACCCGGCGGAAAGTGGGGAACGGAAAGAGACCGGAGTGTTTTTACACTAGGTTCTCAGGTTCCCTCTGATTACCCTACTATGTGCGGGACTTCACGCTGTGAAGTTAAAAAAATCATATATATTTATTATTATTCTTTCACGATTCTGTAAGAATACTATTACATATAGTAAAAATAAGCGCAGTGTTTCTTTTTGTACACATTCCGACAACAACAGATGAGCGAAGTCTTAATATGTAATTTCTTTACATTTTACTTTGATGTAACTACGGATGACGATGTTCGTTTCGTTCCTTGATCATTGTTTTATACCGTATCTGTTTCTATCGCAACCGTTCATCATAGTATTCTTACTAAGTATTTTGCTGATATTTCTTTCTATTCTTTTAAATATAGGATAAATGTTTTTTTTCGATTATACCTATAATTTTATCGTATCCAAATAGTTATAATTAATTATTTTATCGGACTCAAAAGGCTCCCTTTCCTCCTTCATTTGACTCGGTTTACCTCGACTATTCGAGGATATCCAAATATGATGATTGTGTGTCTCTATGAACTGGTATCATAATAAAATTTTTAAAAATATTGCAATGCAATATTGACCCAAATATTATTGTTCATATCATTGTATATCAAATAATATTAAAAGAATGAGTCTGATATCTTTGAGCGCTAGGATAATAATATTTTTTTTTACCATACACAAAAAGAGCGATGTTATAAGTTTGTTGGTGATGGTTGTGTGTGTTTGTCTGTCTGTCTGAGGGATCATAGCTTTTAAACGGACTCATTTTTATACGGGTTTTTCAACTGAAAGTTAATCTTCATGAGATGGTTTTTATTTATGCTTGGTTAAAATAGGCCCATCGGTTTGAAGGATAGGCTCCTTTCTAAAATTATGTGAGGCATTTATAATATAAAATTGTCTCTAATTAACAGTAAATTATTTAACATAATTAACTTTTAAGTATAGTTTTTAAACGATGTTTGTAGGTAGCGCCAGCTGAGCTGGAGGCGTTGCTGTTGCGTCACGCGGGCGTGGCGGACTGCGGCGTGGTGGGTCTGCCCGACGAGGTGGCGGGCGAGCTGCCCATAGCCTTCGTGGTGCCGCAACCCAACGCTAACCTCTCCGCTGATGCCATCGTCAAATACGTCGCGTCTAAGGTAAATATAAATTTAAAACAAAGGAAGAGAAAAATAGTAAATATAAAATAATGTTGGTGAAGCTTTGCTTCCCCGTCAAATACGGTAAATGTAATCCAGATGTTAATATCGAACACGGCAAGCTTAGGAAGGTAAAAACCAAAATCGCGGTAAACCGTGCAAAGTACGGGTTGCCGGTTTTGATTCTAGTCGAGTCTAGTACACAGTGGCTTGATGTATTAGAAAAAAAACTGCTTTTAACATCGTATCTCGTTTAATAGGGTGGTTTTCTGACTAAAACTATGATCAGAAATAAAAATTAATAATAGGTTCTCTCTAGAACCTAGTGTCAACATACTCCGTTCGCTACCATCCGTCAGAATTTGAATGCGTATTAAGGAGCGGAACTCATCGCCGCACTTTTTCACACGTCTTGCAAGCAGTAAGTGGTGTAAGCAGTAGTTTTAAGACATTCTGTTCTCCACTTCTGTCCATTTTAGAAATGTTAATGTAAAGCGTGTTGAGTGTTAGAACTTTCTCTTGAAAGACAGGGTAGTGTAAATAAACATAAATTTAGTATTTTCATATCTTTGCTCTGGTAACAAGGCATAGCGCGGTATTGAGTTCCGCTATTCAACACGCAATGCCTCAATTCGGCGGAAAATGGGGAACGGAAATGTTAAAAGAGAACGGAGTATCTTAACACTAGGTTGTCTGATTCTCTCTGTTTACCAGTGGCGATGCGAAGAATAAAAAAAAAGGTCACCAGGAAAATGTGTAGCTCGAAAAAACTCAAACAAGGTGTGAGAGCTAAAAAAGGGTCGTCATTAAAATATTGGGCATAAAATTGCAAAAAAAAGGTCATCGCCAAAATTCGATTGTGAAATTACTAAAATCCTTCACATACTATACCGGCTTCCCTAAATATATGTACCGGCTTCAGTAAATATAAATCGACTTCTCTAAATTTACTGGCTTGCCTAAATAACATTTTTACCCCCCGCTACTGCTGTCTACCCTGCTAAATGCGAGATACAGCGTGAAGAAGAAAAAATAAGTACTTTAATATTTATTAAATGGCTAGCGATAATATTAACCTTACAAGGTTCTACAGCAAGATCATTTATCTAGGAAAACACGAAGGCCGCATATAAATAATTTAATACCACATGGCTATAACTAATGGCTGGCTGTAAATAGAGAAGAGGAAATGTTTTAATATTTTCCTTTTTTTTACTTCTGTTCATAATTTAATTCAGTTTTCATTGTTTGCATAAAAATGAACTTTATCACTATAGTTGCGAAGGTGTTGTTAATCTCGATGATTTATTTATGCCAAATACACAAGTACAGTATAGTACAAAACTAAATGAACACGAAATTCTGCCGCGTGTCTCATGAATTGTAGCAAAAGTGTAAAATTAGCAACTTTCGCGTAGCAGGGTAATCAAAGAGAACCTATCGTCAATGTAGTCTTTTCTTTTCTTTCAGCACAGAATTTCATTGGATTTCAACGTCGCGCTTTTTCTAACTAGAGCGGAAAAATGAAAATATTTAAAAATAATCATTTCGAGGGGGCTCGAACTCACAACTAGTTGAGTTTATAATTAGACTGTCCAATTGCGCCACAATGGCCTTAAAGTGTAAAATAAGGGAAAATTAAATAAACTCCTATTTTTATTAAAAAACACTACCAAAAATTTAGTGAGGTTAATTAAAATGCTTGTTACAAAGCAGTATTACGCTTTATCTCGTGTCTCGTCTGTTTGCCGCATTTCCCAGAAATTGGAGACATTACGGTGAATGCTTAATACATATTGTCATTTTATAAAAACAGTTTTATTAGCGTAGAGCTGATTGTAGTTGTGGACATGTTATTTCTTAAATGTCAACTTTATTTGTAAATCAGTTAAATAAAATGTATTACGTGCATTAAATATATGCATAGATAATGTATTCAAATAAACACGTCCATCAAAGAAAAACTCATAAGTTGTTGTGGCAGTAACATGAGTGTGTATCATGACATAAATTACTATCAAAAAATGTAGGTACTTGCGTATTTAGATATAAAGTTGTAAACTCATTTTTTTTTGATTAATTATGTTGTTTAGAATCACGCGCCGTGACGAAAGTTGCTTTGCGCGCTTTTTGCTCATTTCAATGACGATTTTTAATTTCATACTCCTGTTCGTTTCAACCTTTTAAATGAGCTGTTTCAAGGTTTAAAAATTTTCCTTCATTTTATACTCCATAATTAAATATTTCTATTCCAAGAGTATTATAATGTTACACTTTTTAGGTCTCTCCTGCAAAACATCTGCGTGGCGGAGTAATATTCGTAGAGGAAATACCAAAGAACCCATCCGGCAAGATTTTAAGACGAGAACTCAAAAAACTGTTAACTAAGGTTAAGAGTAAGCTATAACAGCGCCATACTTTGTTTTTATATAAATTTCAATACCAAAATAAGAAACTTTGACATTTTACACAAATATCTTGACTTTCTGTTAGTACTAAGTGGGAATTATTTATAAGTAATAACTCTGTTAGCTTGTTAGAATGTGGGAATTGTTATGACTTCATTTATTAACTTATTTTATTTTATATGTTATGGGGTGAAGAAAAGCGGTACATTAATAATGACGAGTGTATATTGTATTGTAAAATATAAATTCATTACAAGTGTTGTTGATTAATTTTTACTTATTAGCTAGTTTATCTTTTAATTCTTGAGGGATCCGTTTTAACGCATAATCGTGAAGTTCACTATTAACAGCTGCTAGGACACCAGTTTTGTTCGGCCTCCCTATCGAAGCTTCATATTTATAGTAATCTCCGAGAATATCAGTTAACTTTCCTCCGGCAGCACTGAGAATAGCTTCTGGTGCACATGTGTCCCATTTTTTACAACCAGGACTAGCAAAAACATAAATGGACGCCACTCCTTCCAACAATTGTATTACCTATAACAATAATTGGTAATGACATTTTGACTTATATTTGGTTATTAGTTATAATCTAGGTGGGCTGTTTTTATATTTCAACATGATGTTATTGTTAATTTATCATAATATATGATAATTTTGTAATGTATTAGTGTTTTTCTTTATGGCTTAGCTTAAGGTTTATTACTCTATGATATTGGCAAACTTACCAAAGTTAACAAATTATGTTGACTTTTGAACACCTTTTCAAATAATTCAGTTTGTAGTTTGATTTTGTATCAACTTTTTCGATGCTTAAACAGCTACATAATAATGAAAAAGTTGTGCAGTAAATGTAAAATAAAGAAATTTCACATGTAAAATAGTATATTGATTAAATCAGCTAGACTCTTTATATTGAATTGCAGCAGGTATAATTATTAATGTGTATATATATTTCAGGGAAAAATTTGAATACCTACAGTGTTATCAATTAAATTATATGATACTCAATTAACTTACATGTAAACCGTATGCATTTTAAATAAAAAATTATTTAGTATCTTACGTAACTAATGTGATTGTTTTTTATTATATTTCATGTAATTACTAAAACAACTTGTTTTACCTTATAACCTGCACCACCGACTCTTAGAATTTGTGATGCATTCATAACCTGCAAAGCTTTCTCTACTACAGGGTTAGAGTGACTTCTTGTTGTAGTAATAACTAAGGAGTCTGGAGGAGGAGCTGCAGTGAACCCTCCATAACCAGCATCTTGCAGGCCCCATATAGTTCTACCAATTTTTTTCTCACCACCTACTAAAGATTTATAGTAGGGTTGATGTATGACCCCAGCCACTGGTTTCTCATTAACAGATATACCTATCAAAACTGTCACATGTTCAAGAAAACCTGTAACAAATAAAAAAAATATATTATTATATATGAATATTTTTCATCCATGTCATTCAATATTTGCCAGTATTTACATTTATACACAGGTATGTACATGAAGCTTGTGATAGTAAAGTAACATTGAAATATGGAACAAATATAAATTAAAGAGCATTATCTAACGATAAAAACTGATCAAATAGAAGACAGAAAGTAACATTGAAAGATATACTTGAAAGTAAACAAAATGAAGTGAAAGTCATCTGTGATGCATGCATTAAGATATTGTGATATTTTAGTTCAAAACAATTGTTATTCATGAGTTATTGGTTAATAAAACTGTATACTTAATTAATATTGTTATCTATTAACATCCAAACTCACTACCTACTTAATTCTATATTTCCAATTACCATAATTTGATTGTTGTAAACTTAAATACCACTTGATACTTATAAATGGATGAGTAAGATACATTTTCCATCTTTCCCAAGGATCTTTCTTCAACATAAGGGCTCCTAAAATATAGTAGTAATATATAAAGTAAACTTAACAATAGCCACTAAATTCACTTTTAAACATGTATGTTTCACAATTCTTACTAACATTTTACCTAATGTCCAAATTTTTACATAAATTAGAAGGAAAAAAATCTATAAA
The DNA here is from genome assembly GCA_033558755.1 of Philaethria dido. Classification (NCBI taxonomy): domain Eukaryota; kingdom Metazoa; phylum Arthropoda; class Insecta; order Lepidoptera; family Nymphalidae; genus Philaethria; species Philaethria dido. The sequence goes on from JAKGSA010000503.1 coordinate 377,917, forward strand.
ATAATTTAAAACCTTGAGTGTACTCTGAAGTTCCATCAAGAGGATCAACCCAAACTACAATATCTTCTTCCTTTACACCTTGGTATTTAGAAGGGCATTGTAGTGACAAAATCTCCTTGTCTGCATCTATTACCAACCAGTCACTTGGTATTTCACCCTGAAAATAATTAGACTTTTCAATGTCAACTACGCTCAGTTTAATATTTTTTTGCTTATGCATTGTTTATTTTGTTGATATTATGAGATAGAAATAAACACAAAAACCTATTGAAATAAATAGAACTCAACTTCTCATGCATGTAGTGCAAATTGTATAATAATGTTAAACAGTTCTAATTGATAAAGTTATAACTTATTAAGTGATTTTTAATTGATAGAGTAAAAGTCTAGACAATTATAATTTTGACCTCTGTATCTGCATTGTCTTCTTCGCCTATAATGCAAATTTTAGGGTATTGTGCTGCAAGAGATCCAATGATACAGCGCTGTGCTGATCTATCAGCTTCTGTTTGATAATCATCCTTGCCCTAATAAACAAGCGAAAATAACAATTAAAGAATATGTAATAAGCAATTATAAAAAAAATAGTGAAACAATAGATGACGAAACAAACTTTTTCAACAATACCGAGTTCTCCTTTGCTCATAACATCTCTCACAATTTTTCCCGCTCGGCCAGCAATTGAAACGGATGATGCTAATAATTTTAAGATAACTGGAATGCTGGACATTTTATAGTAGTATTAAAATATTTAGTAAAAATATTGTTAAAATTTGTAGCAGTAAAATAAATAGTGCGCGATAACAATGTCACTTTTGACCTAAGCACTAAGTAGTGACAGTGAGCACTTGAACACTGACATTTATATCTGATATACGTTGACAGGCGACAGCTGACAGCCTGAAACTCGAACCTCGAATCCAATCCAACTTGAAACCGTACATTTACGTATATACGTGACATTGGCGAAGTGATTTGTGCTCAACTGGCACGTTCGAAGCGCTTTATTTATAGGACTGAATTCGTTCTCTTATAATGATATTTTTTTAAGGTATTTTTATTATTGGTATCTACTCTAGTTTTTAATTTAAAATCAATATCAAGGGGGATTACTTACCATTTTTTTAATAAGCTTAAATGTAGGTAGGTGTGGGTACTGTATCCACAAAATGAAATAACTCCAACTTCAAGTAAAATATTTTATTATTATTTTATGTGTATATTATTAACATACTTTAACCATGAATAATCAATTTCCAATTTTCATTACTTTATAATAATTTTACCATGGCATATAATTTTGAGTAACAATATTATATAATAGCCTTAATACATTTAAGGCACTTGTGTAATAAAAATAAACAACTTTTAATACTAAAAACGATTGCTTGACCCTTATATTATTGTAGTTTTTGGTAAAATTTATAAATGTTCAAGATTGCGTACAGATACGTAATAGCATAATCATTATGATTATTAATAAAAAAAAATAGTGAAATTTTCTTGAAAATCAACATTTTAATATTTACCCAATATGATATGCTAAATATTATTATTACTTTTATAATCCCTAAACCAGTCATTTTACTTTAACATACATTATTCTCTAAAATAAATATATTCTATTTAATAAAACAAATTCTTATCAAATCACAAATGATCTTTGATAATTTTATAGTCAATAAAAGCATAAAATATCATGATAAATTGAAATTGAAAAGAAATTAGAATAAGCCCAGTTTAAGTAAAGTAATAGATAATATGTAATAACAATATTGAAATAGTTTGTAACAAGTAGTTTGAATGTTAAAATATTTTGTTCTATAATAAAAACATTAAAAACTTTACAGTGTGAAACTATAGATTTTTTTTAAGGAATAAAAATAGGCATGTTATTAAATGATCAACTTGTATAATAATTATAGTTCGTATAAACTCCATGATCCATTGAAATCCAATTGATTTTTCATAACATTTAAACTCAACAAGTAATAATTAAATTCATTTCAAATTTGTCTCTTAATACAACTAAAATGACCAAACCAGGATTATTTATATATCCTCCTTACATAACCATCACTTATATTTTCTATTGCCCTTCTATTTTCTTATGCAAATAATATACGAAAATATAGTATAATGCACATAGTGCTTAGACATCTAGATATTTGCTGTTAACGAACAGCAGTTCTTACTACTTGGAAATCCTTGAAGCAGTAGCACAGTTATGCTGACAATTTAGTCTTATCGAATCAAAACTGTGTAAAATAAAAGATGGCAATCTGCACTTTTTTTAATATACTACCGTATATTAGTTAGTTTCATTTTCACCTTTCGTAATTTGCAGTCTTTGACACGGTAGAAAAAGTTTTAACTACGTTATTATATATTTAATACTTTAATTTTAAATTTAACAGATTGCCGCCTTTTCTATATGACTCAATTTCAATATTTGTTGAAGCTTAAAAATTAGAAAGAATAAACTGTCATATCGACAGTAAAGTGACAATACCTCCTGACATTTTTAATAAATACATTTTTTTGTATCGTTTAAAATGCAGTGTTAGCGTGTTTTAGTGAAATTACGTCAGTGTATTTTTAATTGCAACGACATTAAAATAAAAATGTGGAATACTCTCGCAATTAATCAACGTGTCTAAACCTGTCATTTAACATAAAAAAAATAAAAAGCGAATTTATTAAAAATTATTTGTCTGTTAGGAGATATTGGCATTTCACGGTCGATATTTCTTACTGAATTAAATAGTTAGTCTAATTTGACGTTAGTTTTAACAATCTTCTTCTCATTCTCATTACTTGCTTCGTCGTCATCGTCATCGTCATCGTCAGACTTGCTCACTTGTGTGAGTATATGAACAATGACCTGGTCTATAGTGTGAGTGTCTAGCATCCTCGCGATGTTCTTATCCTCTATTACATACAAAAAGAGGTGTTTAGCGTTCTCCCTGAGACGCTGCACTCTGGTCCATTTCTCTTTGTCAGCAGCATTAGCACCACAATTTTCTATCACTTTTTCAAGTATCTTTAAATGAATAACCATATTTTTTTATTACTTTTACAGTTTAGATATTACTAATAAAAAGGAATATAATTTATTACAACTAAATCATTGGTGATAGTTACGATAAGTTGAGTTATACAACTCAACATACAATGTCTCGAATTCATCCGGAAAGCGGAGAACGGAATATCTTAACACTCGTTCTTTCTACTTACTCAGCTATGTAGGAAAAGCAAGTATAATCTAAATTAAAGAATTATCAAAGTTATGAGATAGCTATCTTGGAAGTACTAATTAAGGAATCATTTATAGTAAATAAATATTATAATTATTTTTATTTTTCTCGAACACAGGGTTCCTAATTGAGTAGTAACTGAAGAAAGACGTAATTTATAAATAGGCTCTACATACCTCTTTCCTATAACAATGTGTACATAATTATAATTGTAACAAACATATAAAATATTTAATGTTTAGTTATTCATACCTCATCAACACTGTCATCTGGCCATCCAAAGCACTCCAACATATCTTTATCTATAAGCTGGGAGAGCAGCTTCCCGATACTATCTGCTAACTCCTCTTCAGACATTAAAGGAGAGGATTCTTCTTCCTTCAATGCAATTTAAATGTATTAGAATTAGTTTCATATGATATATTAACGTGTAGTTTAAAAAAATATTCTATTTACAACATTTCCAGAGAACATGCGGCGATAGGTTTCATCTAAATGAAAGTATGGAGAACAGATTAACTTATCACTAGATAAAGTTAACTAATCTTGGTTCTCTTCAAACTTCAGGGTTCTATAATGTACAGAAATACTTTCACTTATTTATTATAAGTATTGTTGACTAACTTGTGTCTGTAAATTTAATTGGTAATCAAAAATTGAACCTCCCTTAGTGAGTCATAGAGATATTAAGCTCTCTGAGTCTTATAAGCTTAGTTCTACGTAAATGAAAATGTAAATAAAAATGAAATATCTCCATTCTACTCAAAGTTACGGACCATGTCGCTATTTCATTCCAAAAGTATTAGAAACCAAAATTACATTTTTTTACCTCAAAATTAAAAAGCAAAAAAAATAAAAATTATTTTCAAAATTGATGGGTGTCATTTTTAATATAAAAATATAAGGGTTACCGGTTGTTTTATTGCAATAAAACTATTTACATATTTTTTATTTGCGGCGCTTTTGATATGAAGCAATGATGTTTGTAGTGTATTAAGAATTCTTATATTAGGAGTACAAATAAGTTTCTGCCGTTTTTTAACACAAATTAAATATTTATTATAGAAGAACGGTAATATAAATTTATTTAAAATATTGCCCATCACTTGCAACCACTTTTTCCCATCTGTCAGGCAACATTCGAATCCCACGTGTGAAGAACTCCTTGTCTTTTGAGGCTATCCACGAATCAACCCAATTTTTGGTATCCTCATAAGATGTGAACCGCTGCGCCGTCAGATCATGTGCCATGGACCGGAACAGGTGATAATCGGACGGTGCAGTGCAATGTCTGGTGAATACGGCGGGTGGGGTAACACTTCCCAATCAAGTGTTTCCAAGTACTTTTTCACGGGAGCTGCAACATGTGGACGAGCATTGTCATGCAGAAGAATAATTTTCTCGTGTCTAGAGTAGTATTGAGGGCGTTTTTCCTTCAGAGCTCGGCTCAATCTCATCAATTGTGTTCGATAGAGGGCTCCAGTAATTGTTTCGCTCGGATTAAGCAACTCATAATACACTACACCGAGCTGATCCCACCAAATACACAGCATAAGTTTTTTTCCGTGATATTCGGTTTTGCTGTTGATGTTGACGCGTGACCAGGTAATCCCCATGATTTTCTTCTTTTTGGATTGTCATAATGTATCCACTTCTCATCAAGTTATGATACGATCTAAAAGACCCTTTTTTATGTCTAGCCAGCAGCTTTTCACTTAAGCATAGTCGGCGTTCAATATAATCTCTCGGCTTTAATTCGTACGGAACCCAATTTCCTTGTTTATGAATCATTCCTAATGATTTTAAACGATGTGAAACTGCTTGCTGAGTGACTTCTAATGTTAGAGCAAGTTCTTTCTGTGTTTGAGATGAATCTTCCTCCAATAATTCCTCCAATTCTGCATCCTCGTAGATTTTTGGCCTTTCACTGCGATCTTTGTCTTCTACGCCGAAATCACCGTTTTTAAACTTTTGAAACCACTCTCGACACGTTCTCTCACTCAAAACACCCTCACCATATGCTTCTACGATCAATTTATGTGCCCCAGCAGCAGATTTCTTTAAATTAAAGAAGTAAAGTAATATTTCCCGCAAATGACGCTTACTTGGCTTAAATTTTGACATTTTCAACTTATAAAAATTATATTTTACCAATATAAAATCAGTAATATTAATAGGTTATGGTGTTCTTGAATGTCCAAACTATTTTTTTAGCCGGTTATCATCTGCGAAAGCTAACCGAAACTCCGTGCCGCGCCATCTACAATAAAACGGCGGAAACTTATTTGTACTCATAATATAAAAAATGTACAAACCTGCGTCTGCACGTCCTCGACGTCGGATTGCTCCTGCAGTCCGCCGTACAGCACTCCCGGCCCGTAGCCCTCCAGGATGCGGTCCGACTCCGCGTCCAGTACGTTCAATATAGACTCCAACTCTGACTTTTTCACTCTTTCTACTCCTAGGTTTGCACCCTGTCATATTAAACCCTTATTATATTATTCAGACACTTTATCGGTGTAATGTTTAAGAACACCTACATTAAAGAAGAAACTGAAAACAAACATTGCTAATAATGTACATAATGAATACAACATTATGATACAAAAAACCTCCCTTGAGTTTTATTATTTTTCCACCAGTCCAGTCCGCACATACGCACAATCATTCTGTCGGTTGTATTTTATAAAATATTTGTCCTGCTTTCTCGCAATGCATTCCACACGTCTCCTCGTATTTTCTTTGAGGTATTTTTATTAAGCTTTTTCAACAAAATTTAATCGGGTCGAGACCTGGAGACTTAGGCGGCCACACAATTCTTTTTAACATTACATTTGCTTTTTTATTGTTCTAAAGGAACCCTGTATAAATTTAAATATAGTATATACAGTAAGTACGGCAGTGTGTACCAGCACGCGGCGCACGTGCAGCAGACGCTCGCGGAACACCTGCGGGTGCGTCTTGCGCACGTGGCGCACGAGCTGCTCGCCGCGCACGTACGCGCGCGGCGCCACGCAGTACATGCAGCGGCGCGGACGCTCCAGCGCGTGCGTGCTCATGTGCCGCCGCATGTTCGCCTCGTTGTGGAACCGCTTCGAACACACCACGCACGAGTACGCTGCGAACACACACACAAATGTTATTAAATATGTAAGTTACATATGTGTAAGAAGAAAAATTTTATCACTGCCATCCACTAAAATTTATATTTAAAAAAAAACAAATATAAATATTGTGTTATATAGATTTAGGAGCTAAATATAAAAACACTTTATCATTAGCAACAAACTTACGCTTATCATCCAAATGAGTTTTAACATGGCTTTGTAAAGCCTCCTCATTGGCAAACTCTACTTTGCTATAAACACAGCCATCGATAGGACATAATAACTTGTTTGCACCCATATGTTCCCGAGTGTGAATCAGAAGCCTGGAAGTGAATTAAATAATCAAAACAAAACAATCAGTATAAATATTATTAGTAAAAAAAACAATATTTAGTTAGGAAAGCTAAAGACACTATCGGGAATTGAACCCAATAGAACCTCATCATAGCTCAGGTAAACGGCTAGAAAGGAAGGTAGAAGTAGTAAATATGTGGGGTTAAACAAAACATCTTACTTAGCTTTGGATTTAAATGTCTTATCACATTTCGAGCACTGGTTTTCATTGTGCTTTTCAAGATGTCGCTGCAACTGCACTTTTTGTATGTAAGAATTACCACAAATCTTACATTTGTATGGTTTTTCTGGCAAGTGTGTGAAAACGTGGCGACGCATCACCTCTATTGTAAAGGTGCTGTAACCACACTGTGCAGAAATTTTAAATTATAATATTAGCACATGGGACATCAAAAATTATTTCTAGATCTGAATTATTTGAAACAGCAATTTTAATTATATGTGAACAAATTTCTTTTAATACATATTTCAAGTATACATTGAATATGAAAAAAAATATATACATATGTCATATTCATTTATCTATAAAGATTAAAGAATTCATAATTTTACTAAATAATTTCAAATTGTAAATTTAAGTGACAATTTTATAACATTTTGACTTTTAAATAAATAACATGATACTTACCACAAAACTTCTTAAAATGCAGCATTTTCAAAATATAAAAATATATTTTAATACAATTTAAATAATTATTTAATAAGGAATAATAATGTATTTTTATGTGATAAACTCACCACATCACATGCAAATTTTTTTTCTCCATGTATTTCCAAATGTTTGGCAATAGCACCACGGGAACTAGTCACTTTGCCACAGTGATCACATTCAAATTGTGGTGTTTCTAAACATGAAAACACATATTTATACTCCCTCCTATTTATTATAAGTCAACAATATTGACACTTATATAAAAAAAATGTTTATTTATAAAATTTCACCTGTATGCTTAACTAAATTGTGGATAATTAGTTTTGAGAAGTTCCTTGTATGATAGTCACATAATTTACAGTTGAAAAACTTTTTTGAAAAATGTTGCATGCGCAAATGAACCATCAAGTTATCTTTTCTTGAAAATGTTGCAGGACAAATCTAAAAATTTAAGCACATATAAAAAATGATGACATCTATAAATAATGATATTAGTAATATAAATACTAACTTCACATGGGTGTACAGCAGCAAGTCTGCCATCACAACCCTTCTGCAGCATATGTCGAAGAACATGTGAACGTCTTACAAACTTTTGACCACAGTGCTCACATTCAAATATCTCCCTTTCGTGTATATTTTGAATATGTTTAGATAAAACTTCTTCATTTGGGCATACAACTGAACATTGTGAGCATGAAATGCTGCCTGGTGTCTCTGAATGCTCATCTCGTAGATGGCTTGTATAACTTTTCTTAAATCTAAACTTCTTGGAGCATTGCTTGCAATTATAAGTAGGCTAAAATATAAAGAAATGTCAACACGGTCCCTATGTAGTAAATATCAACAACCCTTATATAAATTTTTACCTTTATAACATCATCGACACCTCTCCAAACTGATTTTGTACATGTTTGAAGGTGACGATTTAACATTATTTTTGTATTAAACGATCGTGAGCAATGTGTACAAACGTTATCACCCTGTGTAGATTCATCAGATTCACCTTCGATCTTAATTACGTTCTTTAGAGAATTCTTGGTTTTCTTGTTCTTAGATCCTGGCGGCCGACCTAATCTTTTACGTTTATGAGTCATTCTGTAAAAAACATAATAATAAATTTTTCTCCATTACCATTGATTTAGTTTGCAAGTTAACTGGGAAATATTTTGATATTACTTTCACTCAGGCGCTGATTTTGTTACGGCAAAGTAACTATCATAGTATGGCGTACTCAGTAAATATGTTACTAAGTCGTTGATAACATACATAAACGACTAGCTTATAATCGAGATTGTTATTGAGTTTTTGTAACACTTATCCCGTTGTATGAAAGCTTATTATAAAAGCAAAACTTTATTTTAGATGTTTATACATAGAAAAACAACATTCATTACCTTGAGATAAGGTTTACTTTAGTTTAATTGTTATATATAATACTATCAATTTAAATAGTATTAGGAAAATAGAGTTGTCACTTTACGATTTGTAGAGTTGTCAAGTGTCATGTCATAACAAATACTACAGCCTTCGAGCCACGTATTTTCCTTCTACAGATAATAAATGGACGATTGTAAAATAATATATAGATAATTTTGAATTCAATCATGATATAATAAACGTAAATGGAAAATTTACATCGATAATTTATCATTGCATTAATACTTAATTAATGAAATTTATTGTAAGATATTTCTGATCTTTTTAAACTTTCTTGTTGTTATGGATACTGATAACAAGCAGTAGAATGTAAACATTTATTAATATGTTGTAATCAAAAGACGTATAATTATTTTTACCTGTAATTGTACATATCACAAAGAATATGAAATATGGACGATGAGATTAATCCTGATATTATAAAAGCTACGCAGGTTTCATTAGGAAAATTCATAAAACGTCCGCCGCTTACCGACAAGTTACTTAAAAAACCACCATTTAGATTCATACATGATATTATCACGTCTGTGAGTATTGATTTAATAGTTTTTATAAATAAGATAGTAATTGAATTCTACATCAGCATAAATAAATTTGGAAGGTAATATAGACAAAATATTGCTATTTTTTACTCTAGGTGCTGAAAAGTACAGGATTTTTGAATGGATTATTCGAAGATTACGAGTTGATATCTGACAAAGTAAAGGATAGAGAAAGTAAAATATTATTTCTCAATAAAGTAATATCTGTTGTAGGTAAGTAATAAATATGGTAATTATTTGTTGTGGTTAAAATTGTTATTTACTTGTAAGGCATTTTTATATACTTACAGTTAGTACAACAGGCAAATCCTTAACAGTAAAGCCGTCAAAAATTGTAGCCGGTCAGGAACCAGAAAAAACTAATGAATTATTACAATGTATCGCATTTGCGTTGGAACAAAAACTTTCATCAGACGAAGCAGTAAAATTATATAAAGAATCAAATAGATCTAATGATAATAAACCTAAGGGCTCGGTAAAAAAAGTCTCAGAACAAAAAAAACTTGCATCGAAAAGTAGCGAGAAATTAGTTAAAAATGATAAACCTAATAATTATACTAATAAGACTAAACCAAAGCAAACTCACAACACTAAAAAAGAACCTGTTTCCAAAAAGCCCTCGATTTTAACTAAGACAATCAAAGATAAACTTTTAGATGAGGCGAATCATGATATAAAAACGCATATAATTTTAAATGATATTGATGAGCCACTACAAAAATCTGAAATCATTGATTCAAATATAAATAACTCAACAGATCAAAGTACAACACAAATTGCATCCAATATTGATTTAGATAGATCCGAAAATGATATCGATGAAGCTGAAGCAATTCATAATCATTCAAATTTTAATGAAAGCTTACATTTAACTCAAGAAATACAACAAGAAATTACACAGATAGAAAATAGTGAAATTATCAAAAATGATGCACATACAAATGGTGCAAATATCGAAAATATTTCAATTATTAATAATATCACAGAACAAAATAGTTTTCAGCACGATCCGAAGTCCCTCGAGGATGATATTAATAAGAAATTACATGACAGTGAAAATACAACTGTTGCTGAAACCGAAATAAAAGTTACAAACATCACAAGTTCCAATCGACCACAAAGTGTAAGACCATCATCTTCTAGACCGAGTGCCCCTAGATTTAAAGAAAAACATGAAAGTCTTATTTCTTCAGCTGATAATCTTGTGGTCGGTAAAGTCAACATAATAGCTGAAAGCATTACACAAGAGGAGGTACTTGTACAATTATATCGTATTAATTTTATGTACATACTTTTTATATATTTTATTTCAAGATACTTGAAATTAATATTTATTATTAATATACCGTTTTAGGAGGACGAAAGTAGTATTGTTATTGTAGAAGATTCAGAAGCTTTAAAAAAAGAGAATAACGACGAATTGATATCTTCTAATCAACATGGCCACCTTGTCCAACAAATACTTGAGGCCCAAAAAGAATTTTCTGAGGTCACTGGCAAAACAAATATTGTAAGATATTGTATATTATAAACCCAGCATTTCTATGAGAGACAAAGAATATTTAGAGTTAGTTAAAGCCACATTTGCCTATAAAATTCAAAGTATTTAAAAATTGTCTGACGTTCTAATAATTGAATCGGTGAGTAACGTAAGTCCGGATTTTTCAAATTTTGCAGAAGGGAGAAAAGCAACACGCATCTTGCCTTTCTAAGCTAGTTTAAATCGATTATGATTTTTTTGCATTTTTTGTGACTTACGTTGTTTCTGCACTCACGATTCAATTATTAGTCAAATGTCAATCATCAGCGCTTCTGGAATATCGTCTAAGCGCTCTGATCTCTAAGCCATGTGTTCTTATCCAGTTGCGCAGAAATGTTTATACGCTCGTTAGAATTTATTTTGTCGTTAGCATCTCATATTTCTATGGTATCTGAATTATTACTAGATTTGTTTATATGTAATTTCTGAAATTAACATACAATGAAAACTGTTTTCAGGAATGGCAATTTGGAGCCCAAAAGTCTAGAGACATAATTAATCAAGAAATAGAGCAATTACGATTTAACGTACAAGCACTATCACGTGTCGCCAACCCATTGGGGAAGTTGCTAGATCATATTCAAGAAGATGTCGAAGTCATGCGCCAGGAACTTCAACAGTGGACAGTGGGCTACGAGGAGGCTTCTAAACAATTAATTAAACAAAAGGCGTATGTACTACTATACATACTCTATCACAGAAATAAGTAACTTTTAGAATAAAAAATAAGTAATAACACAGGAAATATTTCCTAAATGTTTCATTCTTCAATTAGAAAAAAGTCAAACCAACTGAAGGTTAATCGAAAATAAGAAATATAAATAATAAAAGAACGCCCTTAAATTGGTCTTATATCCGATGTTAGACCGTGAGTCCGTGACACGTTTAACGATTCGATTTGGGTTGCAGTGACCGTGATATCAAAAATGAATATATTTTTCGTACATTTCATTTAGCACATTAAGTGTGTTAGGTTATGATATTACTAATAAAAGCTACGGTACTCTAATTTTAAAGATAACGTGTTTACTATTTCGAAAATAATCAACGCTGTTCTTTGCTGTACAGTTACCGAAGGAGTACCTACCTTTATTATAAGTACAAACCGTCCAAATGAGATTTAAGTAACAATAAATTATTATAACATATTTTTTTATAGGAAATGGCATATATGCCATAGTGCTAAATATAGCACTATGCCATTTTCTATATAAATTACAACTATAGCAAAAGTGTCGTTACAACTTTTGGTCTTCATTTTTTCCGTTTAGCCCTCTTTCACAACGCGCGAATACAGATTTTCCAAGTCAAAACATTAATAAATTTTAGGGGGTATTATCAGTAGCTTTGTTGATAGACGAAGAAATTCACCAAGCTTTGCACTTGACAACACGTATAACATTAATTTCGACAGGCTTCAGTACAAGTATTCAATAATTGTTACCGTCTACATATATTTAAGCAAATTATGAGCATTCGCAATTAGATTATATATTTTTTAAATTAATTTTGAGTACAAATTCTCTTCAAAACCCAATAATTTTATGATAAGTAATTATTATTTTTTTATTGCAGCGCTAATGAGGAATCTCTATTACCTCTCCATACTAAACAAAAGCAATTGCAAATAGATGTACAAGAGAAAAGAGATAAGATAAATGATCTTAAAGTAATTATCAACAAAAATAATTTGCGAATTGAAAAACTATTATCCAGTGGGAATATGCAATAATATAGTATTATGTATTTTTATTGTTTTTTGTATTATAATATCCATTGTATAATTATTGTTTTTTTTTATTCCGCATCCATATTGTTTCTACCGATTTCCAAATCAAATATTTATCATGTTTTCTAATATTCCTTACCTACATTTAAGCAAGGCCATAAAGGTAATTTAAATCAAATCTTTGTTTATCTTGCATGCTATGTCACACATATATCCTAATAGGATAGAATAATTGTACAATTGTTTCGATTTGAATAAACTATTTTCAGCGTTTTGTTTCTCTCCTTCAATATAAATAAGAGTACAGTCCAGGGCAAATAAAGAATGAGAAATATAAAGTGCACAAAAACAAACAAGCTTACAAATGCAAAAGTAGTAATGAGTGACTATTTATATAAGAGTTCTGTATCCCGTTAGCTTTAAAATGGCACATCTTAATCCTCATTAATCCACCATTCGTCTAGTTCAGGGCTTCTTAAATAGTTTAAGAAGGTAGGGTCACGACGCCAAATGTGGTCGCGTAACAAAATTCTAGGGTCGAGAGATTTTATTGTCAAATTTTACAACATCACTAGAGTTTGCGGAATACAGTGGTCTTACAGTGTCTAGACACGCGCATGCAAACGTACTTCTGCCATTCAACACCACATATTTATGTGAAGTTACTTTCTCAGCTTTAACACATATTAAATCCCAATATCGTTCAGCGCTAAAAAATGTTGAAGAGGTCTCAAGTCCTCCCAGTTCCCCAGTTTCAAACATTCCACCAAGATTTGATTTGTTATGCAATAAAAAACTGGCACATCCATCTCATTAAATTTTTACTTATATTTTAATTTAATACTTACCACGCAACTAATTGAATATATTCGAGCGAATTAAGACGGTCGGAATCCATTTTTATTTTTGATACTATAATAAGTACAATTTTATATTTTTTTGTTTAATTTTAGAATTTTGATTTTAGATTTATGTTGTTTCAAAACGAATTCTAAGACCATATATTTTCATATGTATATTTTTACCTAATAAATAAATCATCAAAAAATATTAAATTATTTTTCTTTAATATTTGTATGGGGCCGTCAAGAAACTCGCAATCATAAATGGGGTTGTGAATGACAAAAGTTTACGAAGCCCTGGTCTAGTTTTATATTAGTGCATTTCAAATTAATGGACTTGAACTCAATGTATGAACTCAACAATATCAGTCATTTGGTAAATGTGGTAAAGCCCAGGGAATTTATGATAAATGGTATAAAATCACTAAGGAAGTTGGTAATTAATTACTGAGATTTGATTCTCATTTTTCTTTATTTACTTTTTTTTTTGCTGTAACCCGCATATAGCATGGTAGGCATAGGGAACGAGAGAACCTAGGGTTAAGACACTCCATTCTCTTTAACAATTCCGTTCCCCACTTTCCGCCGAATTGAGGCATTGCGTGTTGAGTGGCGGAACTCACCGCCGCGCTTTGCCTTGTTACTAAACCCAAGAAATGAAAATACTAAGTTTAACATTTCCTGGAGTGTGAATCGAACCCACAACCTGTCGCGTTTACAGTCGCACGCTTGTGCCTCTGCGCCACGACAGGCGCAGAGGCGCGTTCTTTATATTAGAAGCTTAAAATGTGTAATATGTTATAGAACTAATGATTCCATGGGAAAAAAATGTACCAAATAGTCACCATTTCAATGTAAACAAGTACTTTGAACTTACCAAGAATATATTGGAATTAATGAAATTAAAGACTTAAACCTACACCTGAGTTGTTAATCCCAGGTCCGACTCTGACCTCCTCTCCCCACAACATGAATGATGAATCTATGAAATAATAGAGTTTCTTCTCAAAAGCATATAAAGTATTCTCAACCACAAAACTAAAAATGTTGTCCTTTAAAACATGAGAGTAAAATAATTAGTATTTTTGGCAAAGAATTTCAATTTGTTATCATGAATAAAGTTTAAAATTCAGACTTTAACAGGCCCTTTACAAACAAAAGGCTACAAAGAAAACAAAAAGTCTATGTTATATTTATATAAATTATTATAGCTAAGAATATGCATAATATTTTGAAACAACATTTTAAATTAATACAAACTTTTTCAAGAATAATAAATTATATTTTGTTATTTTCATAAATGTACTGAACTTATTATTCACAAAATATATTATTGTTTCTTTATTTATAAATGCTGAATTAAAAAAGGGACATTATTTCAATACTATTTATTTAAATTACTTAAGAATAAACATAATTTAATGATTACATATTGAAGACAGTAATTAAAAATTCTTATATAATAATGAATTAAACAAAAATAATTATATTTATAATACATACTTAACTACCTAATATAACCCTTATTATATTTGTGTCTAATATTGCAGAAATATTGACAATGTCCTAAAGTAATTATAAAATATGTATAACATAAACATTACAAACATTGACAGTTAAAACACAATTGGGTGCTATTACTTTTTCAATATTTACAAAGACCTATATATAAGAGAAACTATTCTAATTCATTATGATAATAAAACTAATAGAAAATTGCACCTAGCCAGCTGCCAGATTTTACCTTATTAAATGCTTGATATGATAAGCAACTAAACAGTGAGACAGAGATTTCATTTAGCTTTCAAAATAATATAAGGAACAAAACTTTAAGAATTAGTTTTACGATTATTTGTATAATATTTAACAAATTGTATTTAAATTTTAACTTAATTAGTAATACTAGGTGCTGAGATATCAATTACTATTACTACTTTATTTTTGTATAGGTGGTGGGCCATTTGAATTATCACAAAGGCTTACATAGCATCCTCGACCGACACGTGCACGTCTTTGTCCTTTTAACATATTAGCAGCATGTTCGATCCGCATTACCAACCTATGTTGATTTTCTAATCGTTCTAAGCAATTCTTACAAATAGTTTTGGGTAGTGGATCTGATCGAGACACCTAAAATAAAATTTCACTTTAATTAAATTAGTTCAAATATAATATAATATAGAACATTAAAACATATTGAATGAAATACTTACGTTTATTGAAAGATATCTATTGATTTTTTCAGATATACATAATCGAATGCCTTCTTCTCCGTAAATGTGAAGAACAACTCTGTGCATTTCTGAGCATAAGCGACATATAAATCCTGTTAGCACTCCTCTGTCTAAGCTCCCCATGGTACAATATGTAGTTATACAAATTTACAAAAAAATTATGTTAGAAATATTTTATTTTCGACAATTCTTTTCCTTTTTGTTTTATAACAATAAAGCACAGATAACTTGATATGTCAAATGTCACAAGTGATACAGACAATCAAAAATAGTTTAAAATTAATTGAAGATATTTTATTTACTTTTTTATAGAAGTTTATGATATTAATAAGTGAATATGGAAAAAAAACTTTCTAGATAACGAGATAGCGTCGTCTCTGATGTGAATAATCATCTTGAAGGCAATTACAGGTACTGTATCTTCGGAGCTGTCACAAGTTTTTTCAAAAAGATATCGTGGCCCGCAGGGTCACGCTCAGAACTAACTTTTTTGCACAGTATTGATATATATCCAAAAGAATATGAGAACTCCGAAATCAAAAATTGAAAAATGGAAGACATATTACTTTCTTATCTCTCTTTCTTTACTTTCACTCTCTAAATCGATAATTCTAGGAAAGTTCGCTTCTAATAGTATTATATACTTCTTCTTTTGGTTCAACATGAAATAATACAATTTTACGTGTTTTGATTTTTATATTTTAAAATATTACATTCGAAATGTCCTACGCACTTTAGTGTTGTTGAGAAAAAAATCTATAAAGCTGGGTCTCCACTAAACAAACGGAGACGCAAAGCTTTAGAAATATAAGTGTGATACATTCGAAGATTTAAAAAAAAACATAATTTACCATGGATTTTGTTACACAGTTGTTGTCAGGCAGAGGGAACTCGAGAACCTACTATTAAGACACCCTGCTCTCTTAAGATTTTCGTTCCCCACTTTTCGCCGAATTGAGGCTATGCATGCTGAATAAGGGAACTTAATGTCACGCCGCGCTAATGATAGCTGACTCTCGTTATTTTTTAATAAATTAATTAACATTTTCACAACTTACCAATTTGTCTAAAAAGATTTTTTATTAGACATTTTTATTGAGAAACTCAGCACTTATGTGTCAACACAAATGAAACACTTATAGTCGCTATTAAAAATTGTTTAATTCATCTAATAAAGTTTTACATTTATCTCTCAATATTTTAACAGCTTCTACAAAAATAATGTTTGGCGGCATTGCTCCAACTGACTCCACATTAACTGAAAAAATTGACATCAGAATAAGAATTATTATAATACAACTGTTAAATATAACAAATTAAAAGTAATAATCCTTACATATGAAATGATCTCTTATTCTGCTCAATACAACAGCATCTCGAATGCTGTCATATCTGTACACATTTCTACTGCAACTGTCATATCTGGCATCTCTTACATATGCTTTACCATTAGGGTCTAGGCCAATTACACCAGGTGAGAAACAGCTCTGCAAAAGTGTGGCTTCACCTCCATTTACTTCACGAGTCAATATAATATCAGGTAACAAACGGTATGATGCTGTAGCTAAAAAAGTAATATATAATAATATTTACTACAAAAAAAAAATAGAATTTAGCAAAATTTAAACTCATTTTTGATCATAACACTAGCCAATTAAGCTTCATGTTCTTATCAAGTTTAACATAACATTCTTTTTTTTCTTAATGAAATTCTATAACATTAATATAGATATTATGTTAATATATTTTTAAAATCTTTAAAAACATATTAACATAGTATGGAATAATATGAAAACTATTTTCATATGTCAGCTATACAGAAACAAATTGTTTTAAGTAAGATATTATGAAAGACATTATAATAGTTACAATAAATATATAATAATAAATAACTAATTTTTTCCATTGATTTTTTTTTCTTTATATTTAGAAAATATTCTTAATTCTATATCGATTGGTAAACTATATATTAAAATTCGAGACATTTACCAAGTAATATTAGATGCCATAAATTCATATTTATCTAACTTCAAATTGATATAATTATATTACATTTATGCCAATTGAATATTAGTTAAACACTGGTTGGCATTTCACTGAGGCCTTAAACTCACAAATTATATGCAGGTAATATTGCCATACACATAATGTATGGATTTATAGATTATTTTTTGATTTACTAACCAACTGGTGAAAATTTAGCATGGTCCTTGCCAACTCCTTTTACTGCAACTAAATTAAGATCCAGTTCATGCCCAGGTCTCATTTTTGCTATTAGTATGTCACTATGCACTGGTCCAATATCTACTTCTTTATGTACAGATGCCTGGTTACCAATAGGACTCCATTTTATTGCAGATGAATAAACTGTAATGGGTTTAATAAATATATTTAATAATTGAGTGTTTTAAAAAAAACATTATATTCTCCTTTAAGAGGAAGAATTAATAATATATTTTACCACTATGATTTTCATACATATCTTCAGCTCTAAAAGATTCCTTATTCTGTGATTTATTAGAAGTACATTTGATTTTCAAGGTAAATTCCAAAGTATCAAATTCTGTTCCTTCCGTTTCATCTGTATAAGAGCACAAAATTGGTTATAAATAAACAAATATGATGCAAACTAACTAAATGTGAAATGGTATATTGTACCTTCTGGACGATATTCGAACAGTCTGGGATCTGCTTTAAGAGGAATTAAACCTAATCTATGTGCTAGAACTTCATCTTGAATGATTGATGTATTGTTTTTGATCATAACTTTTTCTATAGCCATACTTGGTACCTCACTCAGCATAAGTCTGCGGAATGCATTTGCGAACGCTGGTTGTATTCCAATTAAATCAAATTCTATTTCAGAATTATCCATACGTACTATGACTATACGAAAGTTTTTAGCAAATTTTTTAAAACTCCATTTTTCATCAGCCATTCCATAGTCTTCAGGGGCGTTCTGGAAAATATATTTATAATTTCTCTTTATCAATTAACTTTCGTATTTATTTTATAAACAAAAGCCGCTTTGGAAATAAACCTATAAACCTTCATATTAAAAAATATTATTTTCAATTTTGTTACCTTCACACGAAATTCTTCTAGAAATACTCTAGGTTTTTCGTCTAATTGTGGCATTCTGCAAGTTTGTGTTATATGTGTTCAATCAATATTTTTATTACGATTTTTACCAAAATAATAAAAAATTGTTTTAAAATTTAAAACGCACGTTGCCTTAAAAAGTGTTGTGAAGAGTAATGTCAAAATTCAATTCACAAATGTCAATTGGTTCTCCATTCTACGTGACATTGACTAAGCTATCTGTCGCTCAACTGACACGCCTACAAGCCATAAAGAAAATACCAAGTAAATTTAAATAATATTGCACATAAAGTTTTGTAAAAGAAGATTTGATTTGATCGACAGAAAAAGTTGATGTTGTAACAAGAGCAAATACGTTGTGCATTAGAAACGGGGGAAATGAATTTTTTTTTGTCATTTTTAAAATGTTGGTTGAGATTTGCTGTTATATATATTGTTTGATCAATTTAAGTTTATTAATATGCAAAATGGAATTATAACAATGGATATTTTCACTTGTTAGCATAAAGTAATTTTTAACAGAATTCATTGAAATAATTACATTTTTCATATACGAGGTGTGTTCAAAAAGTAAGGTGACTTTGTATTTTTAAGAAAAAATATTTATTTATTTATCAATATTTATGTTGTCCCCTTCAAAGTAATCCCCCTCAGATACAATACACTTATGCCAACGGTTTTTCCAATCGTCAAAGCACTTCTCATAAGCACTTTTCGGTATAGCCTTGAGCTCTTCCAGCGATGCAGTCTTTATCTCTTCAATCGTTGCAAATCTCCGTCCTTTCATAGGTCTCTTTAGTTTTGGGAACAAGAAAAAGTCACATGGGGCCAAATCCGGTGAATATGGTGGCTGAGGCATGATTGTGGTGTTGTTTTTGGCCAAAAAATCTCTCACCAGCAAAGATGAATGATGAGCAATTTCGGAACAAACTTCGCTGACACACGTCTCATGCCCAAAACGTTAGAAAAAATTTCATGGCACGAGCCAAGCGATATACCAACATCCTCAGCAACTTCTCTGATAGTGATTCGACGATTTTCCAGAACAATTTTCTTCACTGCTTGAACGTTTTCATCAGTTGTTGACGTGCTTGGGCGTCCAGAGCGAGGCTCGTCATTGGCATCTTCCCGGCCATCTTGGAAGAGTTTGTACCACTTGTAAACATTTTTTTTACTCAGAACAGTTTCACTGTATGCCACTGTCAACATTTTAAGTGTTTCGGAGCACTTTATTTTATTTTTTACACAAAATTTGATGCAAATCCTTTGATCCATATTTTTCGATAGCAAGAAATCGCCGAGCACGCAAAACACTTATAACCTTTACGCCTCTCCCAACCAAACAAAAAATGCTATACACTTGAAACTTGGTACAGATGTTCGGGAAGAGTGTACCAACATAACAAAATAAAAAAATCGATAATCGAAAGTACGTTGCCCGCCAAATTTGAAAAGTCACCTTACTTTTTGAACACACCTCGTACAAGGACTGTAAATCTAATAAAAAATCACTCTTGACTATCAAAGACACTATATGTGTACAGAGATGTTGGAGGGCTCAAAATCGTAAATGAAACTAATATATCAACCCAAAAGAATCATCTACTGTAGTTAGGTACTGCAGTACCGTGAGTAACCTTTTTTCTGCCCAAGTAACATTATCGTTAGTGGATAATTTCATATAAATAAATCAAATTTAATCAACTTAAAAATTCGTAACCATTTTATTGGTAATGCTTAGTATTTCTCTGACGATTTAACAGAAACTTTCAATGCTATCTCTTCCCAAACTGTTAAAGTTATGAGTTCGAAAATTTTATTATTGCTAACATAGTTCATACTCAGATAGGTCTTAATTAACTTTAGAGCTATTTTGAGAAATTTTCCTGATAAAGTGGTTGAGTTGGACTTAAAAATATGGACTTTACTCCAGTATGTTTAATAATAGTTAATTCACATTCATAGGATCCAAACATTTGTATGTTTAAATGTTTTAAACAACATTATAAGTGAAAAGTGGAAAGTCTCTATTGCTACAAAAAATATTCAAGGTTACGGTCGGCAAGCAGTGGAAATTTTAAAAATTTCTATAAAAATGTCTTCATACTCTATCTACTACAGGTCACCTTTCTTCTCCACAATATGCGTAAGTAGATAGTATTATAAATAAAATATTTTTTACGGGATTGAAGAAGAACAAGAATAAAAGGATAAAAAATGATAATAAATAAGTTGATTTTTTTTGTGTTCTTTATATTATGTATTGTGTGGGGTACAATAAAGAATAAATGAAAAAAAAAATAAAAAAGTCATTTTCCTACTTTTATTTAAGAACTCTCACCGTTTTCGTCCAAGCTATATTTCAATTAAGCATAAGAACTCAAGGACGTATAAGTTCTAGTATACTCTATAGGTACACTTGGAGTACTCAAGAGTGACTTATGCAACCAGTAATAATGCATACACATTCAGAATACTCTAAGACGCTCCAGTCTTGATCCACACATACTTAGATCACGGAAGAATATACTAGTATATACTAGTATATAGTGCACACATTCAGAGCACCGAAAGACATCAGTTCTAGGGCATAAACAATAAAAGCACTTAAGGATGCACCAGTACCTGACTACCTACAGAGTACTCTTGGACACGTAACTAGTCCATACAAACTCAAAGCCCGCAAGGACAAACCAGTACTAGATCACACTTAGAGCGCTCAAAAATTTACCACTAGTAGGTACTATGTGTTCACGTACACTCGGAGCTCAAGCAGCTTGTCGCATGAAATGTATTGTATTTAATATATTTTTTTCTAACATAACCAATTAAATGTTACTTTCCAATTTTTAAATGTTTTGAAAAAATGATATTTTACATAATACGAGTATTTCTTATTTATAAAATTGCACAATTAACCTTCCGTTTTAATATACTTTAAAATATTATTCACATATTTACTATTAAAATTCATACATAAAATTCATCGTGGCAAAGTCTAACTGTAAATGCAATTGCTTGTGGTTTCTATTTCGACGAGGGGGAGGAACTATATGTAAATTATTTTCATTTCTAAGCTATATGATAAATCAAAGCACATCATTGGATTCTATGACTCAACACGCAACATCTTTAATGTCAATAATTTTGAGATGATCTCCTATCAGCTAAAAAACAAAACATTGCGAACATAACTCTTCACTATTAATCTAAGTTAATTGTGCCTAATAAGCTATTCGAAAAAAGACGTAAAGCTGCAAATATTATAATTATTATGATATATCGGAATTTGTTATATTACGAAATAAAAATAACTACTTAAAACTATTTGTTTGTTCGGACTCTACAATGTTGTTCAAAGGAACATGGCTAGTGCTGTTAACGATTTAAGAGTTATTATTGATACATGTAGTGTCAGTTGTATGTACGAAACATACCTACTTCATTTTATACAAGTTATTTTATACAAGTTTCTTATGGCAAAATAAAAATAATTTGCGAATTTGAGTAATACTACTTGGGCCCTAAATTCGGGAGATTCTAAGGGCTCCAACCTATCCTAAGACTGCACTATAGCAGAGATTTATATTTAAAATATACCTAATCGTTTTTTCGACGTTGTTAAGTTTCTAAAATAGTTACTGACCTCCAATCACCTCATTCCTACAAATAAGCAAATATTAAATACGAAACATTTTGCATTCATATAGGTAGGTATATACCGTATATGTGGATGTATCTATATTAATTTTTATGTGTAACTTAGTCACTTAGAACCTTACAGACATTTTAAAATATATTACTGACTAATAAAATTTTTCTTAAATATTCTATTAAGAACATCGTTAAAAGGCCCTATAAACAATTTTAAAGTTTGTGTGTGGTAAATAAAAGTAAGTACTTAAAAGTAGGTACGTTCATAAAGTCCACCCAAACAAATCGTCGCGCGGCGCTTTGTAGTCCACGAATTACTTTGGGATTCTTTATTTTCCAACAAGCATTTTTTATTATAACATTTAGTTTTTGTAAGCAATTGTGTGACAATAATCTAATTGAAAAAAAAAAAACGTTTCTGCTAAAATAAGCTCTTAATTCCAGCGATTATTTTTTATCCGTCTTAAACTGTCTATTTTATTTACGTCTTTAACTTGAACTAGCTATATATATAACTAAATGAGATATATAGTCAATTTTAGGTAGTTAAAGAGGGCAAGCATACTGTAGCAATAAAGTGCAGCGAAAGTATTTGTCCGCCAAATGATAATCTGTATCAACAGCGGCAAGTACTTATGCAACCTGCAGGCCAGCGGCACCATTTGCCTCCTCCAGTCTTAGTCAGCAGTAGACATTCTCACCCAAGAGCCGCAAACCAAGAAAGTGCCATTATTGACTGTGATCCTGTGTTATAAATAGTGTATAAGATGTATTCAAAAACTTTAACGTTAATGATTTTATCTGTTGGATTTATGAACTTAGGTAAGCTAGTAGATAGTTAAAATTATTATTATTTTTTAATTCTATAAATATTTATTTAATTATATATATATATTTTTTTATATTAATTAAGTTACAAAATTATGAATTAAAATTTTAAATATAAAATGATACATATAGATAAAACAAAAGCAACAAACTTACACTTAGCTGCGTGTTTTTTACGCTCCTATATATTTTACTATATTAAGTTTTACTTACAATGAAAAGAATAAAAGAAAATAGATAACAATAACTATAGCTATTTAATAAATTTTGTACTTGAAAGCTATCTTTAATTTTTTATTTCTCAGTTATATCGTAAGGTGAAATTGATTTTATTGTTTTCATATTATTTTATGGTCAAAGCGTACATAAGATTAAAAATAATTATTTGTTTTCAATATTATACGTAAATCTTTTCATTATGTTTTAGTTAAGAAATATTATTAGAAATAAAGTACGAATATAATGTTTCCCTGACAACCCTGCCATGCGGGATAAAGAGTGAAGATGCTTTTTGTTTTAAGCACTTATAGAAAATACAGCTATTCACATACCTAATATTTATACATATATTGTAGTTAACATAATGTTTTGGTAAGGTATAAGGGTATTTGTTTATGTTTACGATATTTTAACAAAATATAAAGAGAACACAAAGCGCGCGCTTTATACTTGTGCGTGGTTTAACTGGACTATGATACAGCGACATCCTTACGTGTTCTATTATATTGTATAATTGTCTATCAATTTATGAGACAACATACTTAAAAACATTTAAAAATATATGTTTAAGCATGACTATGTATGTATTTTTAATCTTTCCATCAAAGTATGCGACATAGCGTATCAAATTACAGGAAAGATTTTAATCATATAGCACGTCTAAAACGAATTATGTTTGTGCCCATTCTTAGCTTTGTAAGCGATAATCTTAATAATTATATTAACGTACGTTGTAGCACGTTATTAAAGTAGATATTTTGTTTTGGATTTCGAAATAACATTACTATCGTTATGTTATTTATGTGGATAGAGATAATTCAACATTAAAAATTGCAATCCTGTTCATACGACGGGAAAAGCTTCCAAAAGCCTTTTCTTTTTTGTTTTAACTTCACGCTGTATCCCGCATATATATTCGCAGGGTAGACAGAGGGAACCTAGGAACCTAATGTTAAGATACTCTGTTCTCATTCAGCAATTCCGTTCCCCACTTTCCGCCGAATTGAGGCATTGCGTGCTGTGTGGCGGAACTCAACGCCGCGCTTTGGCTTGTTAACAAAATCCAGGAAATAAAAATACTAAACTTTAACATTTCCTGGAGTGGGAATCGAACCCACAACCTGTCGCGTTAACAGTCGCACGCTTGTGCCTCTACGCCGCGAGAGGCGTCAAAGCTTTTCTCGATGTCATAAATATCAATGTATGTATCAAACGTATCATAGTTTAAGAGTTAAAGTAGGACATAAAATGACACATGATTTCACCAAGAGCTCTACAAGTTTTAATTCTTAGTAATATAAATTTTCCTTTTCGCAAATGTTAACTGTAAGTTGTAACTGACCGGTATTTTAATATACATACGTAACCGATTGCATAAGAATACTTGTTATTTTTCTTATTTTAGCCCTCCTTACATACTTACCTTGTGAGTTGTTGTTCTTACAAGAAATAATGTCATAGACATCTACAGTTATTGTTGAAAACATTAAAAGGATTATATTATTAAAAGGAAAGCCATTCAATTTTTATTTAAATTGCTTGCTTTTAGTAGATTTTGCTTAAAATGTTTAAAAAATTTATTGGTAAAAAATCACAATGGGCAAGGAAATTGTCTAGCCTACTTAATACATAAATAATAACAACAAAATATTTGTGAATGAATATAGATATTTTTTTCGAATTACTTTTTTTGTTTTACAAATCTATAATTGAATTTATAGAATTGCGTACCGTTATATAAAATGTAGGTGTATTGTATACTTTCATATTATGACAATCTAAAATGAAGTTGATATTATCTTATATAAAATAGTAATAATTTGTGTATAAATTTACAGTTTATGACTAAAAATAAAATAAATGTCAGTATACTGGAAATAAAGTAGTAGGTGGGTACTCTCTTTCGAGATTGTGCTTATTATAAAATCGTTAAAAACGACTTTAAGAAAATCATCTTTATGATGAGTGGGTTTTATTTTGGTATATTATTTATTTTTATACTTGTTATATAGATGTAAAACTTTTATAATCATGATTTACTTAGAACATTGAGAAATACATTTATTTATTTTTTTATATAAGTAACAATTTTGTTGTGAAATTCATAGATAACTCGTAACAGTTCAAAACACTATACTACATACAATAGTGAAGAGTAAATGTTTTTTTTTTAATAAAGAAGAGTAATACGTGTACGTCAATCAATTGAAAAATGCCTGATTAGGTACCTACCCTAATCGTGTGGGAGTCTGTGACACATGATTTTAAAATGTACTATCTCATTAAATAATAATATTATTTCATTCATACTTTCATAGATAATTATTAACCATGTTTTATAATTTAAATTAATATTTTTTATGTACCTATGTAATGTACCTAGATTCGCTGAAAAAATTACGATAATAAATACTTAATTATACTGTGAGTACTTTGACGAGAGATAATGATTTGGGTTTGTGATATGGACTATAATTCCGGTCTTGAAATAGCCCTGAACTAAGTTTACGATATTCCTTTCACAAAATGTGCGTCGTTATAATTTAAAAGCATTATAGTTAAGGTTAGTAAGTGGATAATTTTATAATCTTAAGCTTGTTTGAACTAAATATACCCACCTACCATAGATTTTTTCTAATCGTAGTAACTTATGTAATTTAGTTTATGTAAGATAATACAATTTAGCAACTTTAATAAGTTTTTAATTAAATAAAAATATTATTGATTAATGTGTATATTTTTCACATGCTATGTATATTTTTCTCATAGGTATGTATTTTGGTATACTTTTAATTATTAAAATATTCGCTCTTATTCCCTAATTGGCTATCGCCCGCAGCTTCGCTTGCAAGGACTCTTACCTTACTGTTTCAATTTACCCCGTTTTATGGTTTTAAATCACGTATCATAGTCATGAAAATTAATTAAAAATTACATACTTTTAAGTTGTCAAGGAAAAATAATGTCGGTTTATAGAAATAATTCTACATTAACTATAATAACTATGAAAGTAAACACTAAAAATTAACAAATCGCAAATAATGAATTTATTTAGAAATTATATATATGTATATAGATATATATTTATATGAGCGGCGTTGATTTCCGCCACTCAACGCTTCAAATCAGCGGAAAGTGGGGCACGGAATCGTTATGAGACCGAGTGTCTTAACACTAGGTTCTCAGGATTCCTATGCCTACCCTGCTATGTGCAGGATACAGCTAAAAAAATACATATGAATTTACTATTATTGTATGTATTCACTATTAATGTATGTATTTACTATTTAATATTATAAATCATTAAGCTTCTCACATTGAGCTATTAATCATTTCACAAGGCAATAGTTGGCGCTTGCTACATGAGACGATTTCCTCATTTTACTTAACTAGCGTGCATCTTTGAATGATGATTGCAATTTATTCGAAAACTTACAGCTCACCCTAAACACTCTTGAGCGTTGCGCTTTATTTTAGACCGTTTCTAAATACAAACCACTAAATTCTGAATGTTTATTTGATTTAAGCAATAGAGGCTGATAAAAAAAAACAATGATATCAGTTTATATATTTGTAGGTATCTGTACTCCATTTCTTTTAATATTTATTATACATTAGTATTAATTCTTGCATAATAAGTGCCTACTATAAACTCTAGTTTTATAATAAAGTAAGGGAGTTATTAAAGCATTTATTTGTTAAATAAGTATGAATAAATTAATTAAATATTCATTATTAAATTATATTATTAAATATGGTTTAAATAT
Organism: Philaethria dido; assembly: GCA_033558755.1. NCBI lineage: Eukaryota > Metazoa > Arthropoda > Insecta > Lepidoptera > Nymphalidae > Philaethria > Philaethria dido. Next base: position 405,184 of record JAKGSA010000503.1, read on the forward strand.
AGATGATTAAATATTACTAAATAACTACCTAAAATCTAAAATCCTACGCTACTAAAATAAATCAATTTCATAAAAATCGGTACAGTAGTTTCTGAGTTCATCGATGACATACAGATAAACATTCATTTTTATACATTCCTCTGTGTCAAAATACATGGTCATACTGATTTTCATGACAATCGGTTGAACGGGGCAGAAGTTGCTGCTCTGCAGCTCCACCTGGTGGGAGTGGCATCAATAAGCATATTATACAAACCTTCTCCGTGGTAAAAAACCTATACTATAGTACAGGTTATACCAATTTTCATAATACTACTGTACCGACTACAGTAGTTTTTGAGTTCATCGATGACATACAGACAAACATTCATTTTTATATATATTTTTATCGAATATATTAATTGTATAATGAATTCCTTGAAATCTAATAGCGCAACGCAAATGAGAAATATATTTCTTGTGACATTACATAAAATTGTTGATTTATTTTAATTTTGCCATCTTCTTACCTAAGACGTGCAATTTTTCCAAATATATTTAAATGGCGTGTCTCGTAAAGCACATTCTAGATTGACGAATATATTTTATTACTTTAATATTGAGAGTGTATGTTGATTTCTTGTTAAAAATGTTGCTGGTGATGTCAAAGGTTACGCAAGAACTTAACCTTCAAATATTAGTATAAGAATACATTTGTATGCTTTTGTTAGTAGCTTTCATTATAAATAGCACTTTACAGTGCACCTAATGATTACTTTAGTCAATAATTTCGAGTTTATGTTTACAATTTGGACCACGTCATCTACATATAATCCTATAACCCCAATATAATTTTATTTTTCTAAATTATTCACTCATTTTTTATCTTCTTATCATCGCTTGAATTATAAATATTTTTATCACAATATAAGTTATGTATTGTATTTGCGGCACACAATTATACTAAATTTTGTACATATTATCCCTAAACTATGTTTTTGTCATGTCTCAAAAAAAAAAAAAAATTAATAAATATTATATTATTACATTATTTTGTTAGTTACAAATTATATCATTTACCTAGGCATGTCGCAGTCATGTCGTAATAGGTAGAGAGTTGATAATTACTTTAGTTATTTCTTTATATATAAAGCTGTTTCCTGCTGTTGCGAGTAATAATACATGAAGTTAAGTAGCGGCTGCCGGTGCAGCAAAGTCAAGCTGTTCACGTCAAAAACCTTGCATAACAAGTTGCACACTTAAATGTCGCATGTACCTAACATTTAAAATATTCAATTACTAATTTTTTAAAGACATTTTTAATTTTGTGGTCGACTAAATTTGTTTGATCATTTCACCTTTAAATACTACCCATATCATACATCCCATATATACTGTACACGTATAATGTATGGTTTGGTTTGGTTCTTATCGTATGGCGTTTCGAGCGTGCCAGTTGAGCACTAATCATTTCGCCAATGTCACGTGTATTTAGTATTATAATAGCGATCATTGCTTTTCTATTCGTTCTTTGAATATAAGAAATAAAAGATAGCCGCCGCTACAAAATGGCGTGTCCGCCATCTTGTAGCGGCGATTAATCCTTTTCCACGTTTAATGTATCAAATAATATACACGTCGCAGTGACGCTTCCGCTTTAAAAAAAATCAAATGTCATTACAAAACATAGTTAATAAATAATTGAAATAACAAACATTATTTATCTTCTTCAGCTAGCAGACTTTGGCAAGACTTTACAAAATTACAAATTTAAATTAGATAAAAACACAAAGCAAATGCAAATTTGAGTTAAGTAAACATAACCTTTTTTGTTCATAACAACGTAAGTCATTACTAAAGTACCAACAGGACGTATGCCGTTAATATTTATTGAAAATATATTTGGACGGAAATGACATATTTGTTATATCTATAAAGGTACCTTAAGTTCTTGCTATATACGGATGTCATTTCTACACGATAAATTAATTTACGATAATTTAGTTATTATTAGTAAATTTGTATATTACCTATCTTGTATCGCAGCCTTTAGACAAAGCTTTTGTTTTGCTTTGAAAAGATTTTCTTACCTAATACTAATTTTTTTGGTAAATTAGTCAACAATAAAAAATGGGTTTCAAAAAAGTTTAAAGTTGCTATAGTATAAAAATTAAAATATGCACATAATTTCATTTTATTTATTGAATTATTTTAAAAATACATAATGTTAATGCCAAAGCAGTTCAGTAGTCACAAAACTGAAATTAGTATTATGTAAATATTGACAATATTGTCACAAACATAGACTTTTCATACATTAAAAAAGCATTCGAATACAGTTTATAAAAAATAAATGTGGACATATGTAATTATGCAAATATATATCAATAATTGATTGGCTTTGTACAAGTTAACATTTTTGCGAACTTCAAAATCTTAGTCAATTATTATGACATTATTATAAATGAATATTAATCCAAGGCTCGTAACTCGTAATTATTCAGTTATCCAATAGTAACGCCCGCCAAAACGGGCTGGTGGTCGTGGCTTGCAGTCAGGTAAGGATGGCGGAGTGTCAGGAAACTTCGATTTACAAGGGCAGGATTCTGGCGGAGGCGGTGCACTGGGGCTACTATGTACCCTTGTACGACAAAAATAACCAAAACTAGGACGAGTCATACATAGCTTATCATTCATACACTGATCAAAAACAGATTGCGTTTTACGACAATTTGCAAATGAATAGTTACCCGAACTCTTATCAATACAATTCGCGTATTGATTAAACTCTTCGAGACAATTATTTTTAATGTTTTTAAAGAATTGCAGTGTGCACGCTGTGACTTTTTTTCCTAATTCGAGGCAAGCGCGCGGGTCATTTGATTCACATCGACACAACATAAATTCGTTGTTTATTGCCTCGCAATGTTTGCCGAGGTACGGAGCCGCGGACATTAATGTCGCTGTCGATAAATTAACTTCATCGACTGTTAATGAGGAAAACTCTGGTAAATTTACATCTTTTGTCAATACCATGCTCAATATTTTACTATTACTTCAACGTAATGTGATTGCTCCACAAATCCTGTAAATAAATTTAAAAACAAATTGAAAGCTTTACAATTACTTATTCCAATAGCTAAATATATATTTGACATGTATATTTAGATTTTACTTCATTAGATCACAGATTAAAAATATTACATAAGATTATAAAACCAAAAAAGAAATATTATTTAATACGATCAACGATTGCACGCTTAAGAGAGAATTAAAGATGTATAATTTTTTAATGTTTTTAGGTGACTGCCAATCTTTACAATGTCCGAAAGTACGCACTACCAGCGGGTGGTTAGATTTATTCCCAATTCCCTGCCGTAAAAGTACAGACTGCAGCGTGATGGGCGCCCAGCATCTCTGCTGCAAGGGATTTTGTACTAAAGGAGCGAAAGTAGCTCAATTACGGTTAGTAAAATATTACTCATTTTACGCTTTGCCTTTTATTGAAATTTGATAATTGTCATTCGTCAAAGTTTTAACGAAATATACCTATTGCAATTGCATAAAATAAACTGCAGCAAAATAAATTAAATATTTAGCATAAAGTGATGTAAAATTATGTTAATTTAATTAAATTTAAAAAATAAACAATGATCACACTAAATTAAATAATCTATAATCGATTATAAATAATTGAATATTATCAGTAAATAAGCCTTTACCTAATTGTTATGACCGTAAACTTTTAAATTTATTTTTAACAATTTAATATCAATTGAAGGCCATAACTTTTCTTTTGTTTAATATCTGCAAAATAAATTATGTACCGTAATATAAATAATCAACAAATAGCTTGACCTCCATTATACGTCGCTTTTAGTGCATACTGTTATGCTTTTTTAACTTGCAGTTTCATTTAGTGGTTAAGTTATTGAGTGTTAAAAAAATCATTACTGTATACTTTTTATTTGATAACATGTCTTTTCACTATCGCATTTTTTCATAACACTAATAATATGTCATACTTAATACGAAATAAGTTTTTGATTTAAACTTTTATGTTACTTCAACTTAATATTATATAAACGTCATATCCTTACATTACTGTTAGATTGAAATAATTGTGTTTTTAAACACAATTATTTCAATGCTCCACTTTAAATATTAAAATTTTTGCTGTTTTAATTAAATCCACTGGAATTAAAAACTATTATTATACTATTTCCTAATATGTCGACAGATAACTTGGGCTACATAAATTAATGTTACATGTATTTTCTCATCTTATAGTTTTTAAAACCTATAACGTTACCTACAATTTAATAACTGACGAGCATTCTCGTTGATGTCTTTTATATTGACAGCATATTCTTACCGTTGTGAAGCAAGCATTATTATTACTATTTATTAATTAATCATACCGTCTCAGTTTTTACTTTTACCATTACTTTTATATACACTTTCTGACCTTTGAATATTAATGTAGGAACGAATATTAAAAGTACATAAAGGTGCAATTAAACATAAAAATTTCTTTGACGTAATATTGTTTTATGTTTTTCCGTATTTATTTCATATTTGAATATGAAATATACAGAAAAATATAACGTAAAAGCCCAAGATATTATTATAACACTTGTTGATGCCCGCAACTTCGTTTGCGTAGACATTAACATGTTCCTTGCCACAATTACATACGATTTGTGCTGCTAAGTGGTGTAAATTTTCTAGTTTAAGAAACAAGCTGTTCAGTAGATTTTCTAGACTATAAAAATTATTGTTTTTAATTTGAAGTACCATAATTAAAGAACTGAACTGAACTAAAGACAAAGAAAATTCAGTATCATGACAATGCGATTGCAATTCTCTACTTTCCACCTGAATTTATGATGTCTTTGTTTGTTTGTGCACTTTGTCTTCGCGGGGCGGAAAAATGAAATTCATTTAACCCTTTGCACTGCAGCCTATTATTATCTGCTAAAGCAGATAATGTCTATAATGTCGCAAATACGGCGACAACGGAGCGTAAGAGGTATATTTATTCTCTTTAGTAGAGATCGAATCCACCATGATCACCCCAATTTCTAATGATTTTAATTTGTTATGAAAATCAGCCCACTATACTGAACAGGTTTTGGTAGCATTTCCTTATATGTAATTCTTATAGATTAAGTGAAGTGCGATGTTTCTACATCAGATGTTCCAGATCTTTAATTTTTATATTTCAACGAAAAATAGTTTTTCTTATTTATTAAAGCTTTGCTAGTCTTTATTCTTGCGTAGGCCTAGACGAAAACAAAAAATTATTCATATCCGTTCAGTAATCAAAAGATGTGCGCATACAAACTGACAAAATCAAACTTTTAAATATCATATTCTTCAAGTACTTATTACAAATTTTAATCTTCCAAAATATTTTTTCGTTAATGCATTCATTGTACAGACACACTTTTTTACTATTTTATTATAGTATAGATAATCATCTAGAAAAACCTTATTAAAATATATTTATATTTAGGATATTATCTTAAATGAATAATTAAGCATCATTAGTACTTAAATAAATATATTATTCATAGTATTATAATATTCATAGTAATGCAATCATCAGAAATAAAAATCATTTAACGCACGCTTTATGCTTTTGTGGCTAACACTGTCATTAGATGTTTCATTCTAAACATTTTAGAAACAACGTGGCGAGTAGTGTAGTTTCATCGAGTAGTCCCAGTACTAGCACAAGCACAAGCACTAGCACATCCACCACGACCACTACAACGACAACCACAACAACAACCACTACAACAACCCCAAGTACTACCAGTTCGACGACTACGACGACTACCACGACCCCCAAGCCAACTACCACCACTACATCTACGGAACCCCCGCGCCCGTTCCTACAGCTGCTGCCTATACAAACGACACCAAAAGCTGCTCCCGCTAAAATAGGTAACTAATGTGTTTTTTATTTCAAGTTCAATAGATAGTAAATTAAAACGAAAAGTACCTCTATATTTATAATTCTCTTTCCGTGCTAGATAAGTATAACCTTGGAATTCTCTTGCTAACATTTGTTTCGAATTAAATCTAAAACATACCTGGTCCTGCCAAACACGAAATATAGGTTCAGTGTATGACTAAAATCGGTAACTTACTGCAACCAACGGCTGAATTAAAGCTACATTCCTTTCTTATTGACTAACCATAGTTTGCCATATGTAACCTACTTATAACACTTCTAACGTTTATCTTTGGACTTGTTTTAGGTACATTTTGGTTAAATTTTGAGTAGTAAATGATATTATATAAGAATTATTACAACCAATTATAAACGAATAAAAAAATAAAACCATTGACTACTTTAAACTATATAGGCGGGTGTTACGTGAGTTCTAAATGTGCGACTCAGGGTTAATACATAAGCACTCTAGCATAACGTTATTATATCGAATGACGTTTGTATTGAACTCGAATTATCAACCTGACATAACGAGTTTTGTAATTGGCTTTTTAAAATATAAAATTTCTCTTGAAATATTTTTACTTAGGTAAGAACCAAAAGCTGATTTGTCCAAAGAATCCAGCAATTGTGTTGTTCCCAATTCCCTGCGAGAACAACGCCCAGTGCCGCGCTAGCAGCGGGCCCGGGCAAGTTTGCTGCCAAGGCCAGTGTGTGAAAGGAGTACCCGCCCCACGACCTACAGTATCAGAACAATCACACCAACGTAAGTGTTATATAATTATTGCTACTGTTGATTTTACAAGTAAGACAAATTATAATTTTTATGTTTATATATATGTAATAGATCATAGGATTTAATACACTTTTAGATGAACGGGATTTTAGAGGAAAGTAGTCACTTTATGCAAATTTTACAATCGCTACGTATTGGCACGCGAAATAAAGTCCGCACTTTATTTGAGCAGTCAAAATCTAAGTAAACATATGGTAGAGACCCGTATGTATATTTTGACCTAGTTATAATGTATTCGATCATTTTTTTAATCAGTGCACAAAATGTAATATTAAGGATATTTTCGATAAATCAAGATAAACTGATGTAATACCATACCATCGTAACCTTTTTGATGTTGAGAAATATAAATAATAATTAGCCGTGCTTTTCTGAAACATTCACTCTGTCGAAATAATTGCACCATTATATTTTGCATTCGTTTTAAAGATCATGTAATATGTGATAATAGCGAATGTAATTAGCTATCTCATATTTGAGAGGCATATCTTACATTGTTAAACAGTTAAGTGTCTATATAGATATTTTCCATAAATTACTGAAAGACGGAAATAATTGAAGCCGTTCTTACCGCAGCGTCTGACGGTTAACGCATTAGTTGTGGGTTCGGTCCCCACTCGATGGAATCATTATATTTAAATTGATTCCATTTCCACGCTCTGGTAAACCAAAAAATGACGTTTAGTTCCGCTACTCAACATGTCAATCTAGCAGAAAGCAAGACAGGAGTGTTTTGACACCAAGTTCTCTCTGCCTACCTACTTTTAATGATATTATGTAAACTATGCTATCACTTGAGAACAATTTTATATTAAAAAATAATATAAAATAGTTCTGTAAAAGTCATATATCTCTCACATTGTACGGGAAGTAAAAAAAATAATAGATGTAGTATGAAAAACGTTTATTACGTATGGATAAAGAAAAGAATAAAGTTCTCTTAATTAACCTGACATACATAGGAAGAAATAAAATACATGTTGTTTTAGCTATTCTTGGAGTTATTCCTCGCGAGTGTCCTGCGGCACCGCTGGGCGAGTTACTATTCGAGGTGCAAACATGCAAGACTGACGCGGACTGCTGGCCGCGCGTGTGCTGCCCGGACGGCACGCGCTCCTACTGCCGCACTGCACGCGCTAGACTCGACTTGGTGCCAGTCGCTAACAGGATTGAAGAACGTAAGATTATCTAATTCTATAATAAATCATTCGTTTTCTAATTTTATATATATACCAGATATAACGTTAAAGCATTAATTATAATGAGAATATATATTTTTTTTGTCTTTAATTAGTTATTTGGTAAATTAAATCCAGAACCTTATGATTAATAGCAATGCAATACTCTAACCAATACATTCTTATTGGTAAGATCGAAGTATTGTTATGTCAAAAAATGTAGCTACTAAGGTTCTTAATATACTATGTGTAGAAAGAGACGTACATAAACCATAATACATATTCACATTACGAAATAAAGAAGCTCATTTATAAAGCATTCGTAGGTTCTCATGTTTTATAATTTTGCTACCGCACGATTTACGTGAAGAAGTCGATGACTGCATAAAGCAAATAAGTTACGAGGTTCCTATATTATGACCGTCTTAATGAGATCAAATAAACCGATACGAACTCAATAAATATCTATAATAGCAAGTAGCAATAATAGTAAGAGATTTTGTTTATGATGTAATACAACTTAATTATTTTTAGTCTATATAGTAATGGAGATTTATTTAATTGGAAACAGTTATTGGTTTACAATAGCTTTATTATGTTATGTAAAAATCTATAAATACATAATATAAGTACTAATATCAGCTAACTAGCAATTGCAACATTTTCTAAGGCTTAGACTAGGTTATTTAAAATGTTGTGAAATTAATGTCACGGTCTTAAATAGTCTCAACCTTTAACTATTTTAATTCAACTGACCGCAACAAAAAGTAACAAATGAATATAATGATTTGGTAATTATAATTGAACCCAAAAAATATATTTATGTTAATTCCATTCAATTTTTTCATAACTTTACATAATAAAACTAATTTGGCATAAACACTTGCTTTAAGTAACACGTCCTCTTCAAAAAAAATAAATGTTATTATGAAAAGTTTATTTTAAACAAGTTCAGATACTTTCTACTTTACCGTACCTATTTATAATGATATAGTACTACTAAAACGTCCATAAGTTTCTTGTGTTTTACATAGTTCATGATTTAACTAATTAATGCCTGTCATGGCGCAGGGGCACAAGCGGGCGACTGTAAATGCGACAGGTTGTGGGTTCGATTCCCACGCCAGGAAATATAAAAGTTTAGTATTTTCATTACCTGGGTTTGGGGTAACAGGGCAAAGCGGGGCGTTGAGTTCCGCCACTCAGCACGAAATGACTAACGAAATCAATTCAATGGGGAACGGAGTGTTTTAACACTAGGTTCTCTGGTTCCCTCTGCCTGCCCTAATATATGCTGGATACAGTGTGAAGCTAAGAAAAAGATTTAACTAACGCTATGAGCAATATTTATTAAGAATTACGATTATCTATAATAGATTGGCGCCACAGATCTCATGTTTAAAACTCAACTTCTCTTTAAATCTCATCTCATGTTTAAAACTCAATGTCACGTTTTGTTTTCCTTTGAAGCGAAGAAATAAAAGTAACTAAAATGGAAACTGCCGGGTGAAATTCAAACCTACAACCAAGCGTGTTTACAGTTAGACGCTGTCCCACAACGGCACGACGATCTCAAATTGACAAAAGTTTGATAAATTTATCATAAGTACAACATCTCAATATCAACAGACAATATCCCTAGCTTCATCAGTCGAGCGATGGGGGCTTCGGGGAAGGCAATCGCTGAGCACTGCCTCGCCAAACGTGATGACGCCGTCATGGGGACAGTGATCAGCAAGCTTAGCGATATGAGACGCCCTGACAACTGTCTAACCTGCTCATAAGTTTATAAAAAAAAAAAAAAA
>JAKGSA010000503.1:415004-458010 GCA_033558755.1 Philaethria dido
ATAAGTTTATAAAAAAAAAAAAAAATTGTCAGTCGTTGAGGATCTCACCATAGTCTTAAGACAAGGTAGTCTATTTAAGTATGCACACGAAAAAAAAAAAAAACAAACAAAAGGCACGGGCAAGTGCGAGCCCGTGGATGTAATCTAACTCAAAAAAAAAAAAAATATCAACAGACAAGTTTGATTCAGTAATTTACTACAAATTTAAGTGCAAAAATTACAATGAAACCAAGCAACAATAAAAAGTTGTCAACGTTAGCCAACTGAAATTTATACAGAAAAAAGTCTTGATGGTATGGTTGATGTGAAAAGGTAATAAATTGATACCGCTACATCGCACAGCTCATTTCCCCATTGTCGGAAATCATCTATTGTGAGGGTTCTTTATGTTTCTTGCAAATTAAAAAGATGGCTAGATATTTATTTAGTTAAGTAACAAAAACATATAAAATTGTTGTTAATAATAACAAAATTATATTAAGCATAAATAAGTTTTATTTAATATGTATTGTCGTAAGAAGTAATTAATGATAAACTTATTGTATTAGCGGTCCGCATGTTCGAGTCGTACCTACAGTGCACGGCGCCGCCGCAGAACGACGCGTCCCCGCAGCGTTGCAGCTCGAGCGTGGACTGCTTCCCCAACTTATGTTGCGCAGAAGGCGGTAAAAAACATTGCAGACCGCCACAACGCAGTCTTTTCGCATTACTTGCTGGAGCCGCAGCGGTGAGTATACAGTACTAGTCAAATACAAAAAACTATATTTTCAAGAAAACGTTGAAAGCTAATTTTTGTTATCTATTTTGATAAAGTTTAAGGCAAAACTAGTAATGCACTATCAACAGGCAAAGGCTTTTTTTATTAACTTCACTCCCACAAAGCACATACTTTCATGTCTGTATATATACATAAGATATACAAAATTACATGTTAAATTTGATAATTAGCACATAATACAGTTGAAATAGTTTTTTATAATGGTAAAAAAATTAAAAGGAAATTAATTAAAACATTGTGTAATAACTAAGTTTACATATTTGTTGTCTTGTAATCACAAATAGAAATAGAAACTTTTGAAGCAGTGTGTTTTCAAAAAAGACTAAATACAAAATTTTTATTTTCAGAGATTTGGCTGAGAAAATCTGAGCAGATAAGAATAATTAGTTACATGCTTGTAAATAGATAAAATATGGATTAATTTAATATTATAATTTTTCTACATATTTGTATTTTTTTTAATAAATGTATTATATTAACTAGTAATTTTATTTATTAGTCATAAATTAATTTCTTTTAAGTATTTGTGTTCATTTAAGTAAAAACCTTACTTCCTAACAACTCTATATCAGGCATAATAAATGAAAGAATTGAATTGGGTTTAAATTTTTATTAACCTAAGTACTCCAACACATTTTAGTCCAGCTGAAACAAAATAATGATAAATTATGCTTTAAAGAAATAACATAATATAAATTTTTCATAAGGAAGAATGTACTCATATTAATCCTGGTGCCTATATGCTACATTTAAATATTTAGTCAAACAATATTATTGTTAAGATAATTAAAATAGACAATTATGGGATAGCATCTAACAGTAAATGCTATGGCATGAGTTCCTCACTGTGTTTAATGCTTATATTAAAAATTATATTCAATTTTTTTCTGGTAAGACAGTTCTAGTATTTAACATAAAGAAAGTAAAGAGTAGTGTTTAAACACTAGGTTCTCGCTAGTTATCCTCCAAGTTTCTGAACATATTCAATTTATGTGGATTTGATTTACACTACAAGTATTTCAAGTGTTTTTGTGTCTCTGCCAGTTAAGACTAAGAATTATGGCTGCATTACATCCACCTTAACCAAAATTAAAATAGACAAAAAAAGGAAAAATTAAGTCTCAGTACTAGATGATAACAGCCATTAAATGGGAAGGATCATAAGATATTACTATATCAAAGTATAATATTATATGCAAAGAGCATTAAAATCATTAATATTATTGTTACAAAACACAATGTTTTGTTCTTTTTTATAATTCACAATGAAACCAAAATATATATTACTATCATTTTCATGAGGTTCGTATAAATAAATTCAACTTGGTCAGCATTTTCTTACCTTTGTTGCCCTATTATAAAGATATATGTAAAGATAATCTATATATCTTTTATAAACAATTTCTAATTATAAAGACAAGTATTATAAAAAAATAAAAATATAATCACCTTCTTGAAGCCAATGTCGTGTGCGTATTCCCTGAAGCACTGTCTGCAGATGTTCAGGCCGTATTTACGAATCAGACCGTGTCGGTTGGAGCAGGCGCGGCTGGAATATAAAATTGTTACTTACTTCATGAAACACGTGTTATAACCAAAATCGCACATTTTTCTAAGTACTTATGAACACTTAATACGTTACTACTATATGTTACAAACCATGACCGGGATCCCTGTCCGTATCTACGGGGATGAGAGTACCAAATATTTGCGTGACCCATGTTTGTAATTAGTTTTCACCAAGAAAACGTATAGAATACGTCCAAAATGGCGGGTGAAAGACTGAAAAAGAATGATGCTTGCGAACTGACAACTGTCAAAACGAAAACGTCAGATCACAGAGTATTAAGCCAAAGTTAAAAGTTACAAGGACTTTTGATATATAATAATAAAAAACAACATGGGTCATGAATACGCGAATTAAGTGCAGTAACTATTGTAGTAATATTTTAATATATTGATGTGAGTTCATAGATAGTGAGGGATAAGAATAGCTTTGAACTTAAAACTTTCCTCACTTGCGAGTAGATTTATCTAAGAAGAATTAAAAGAAGTAGAATTGGAACTACTGACTAATGTGAATATCGCTAGCTGAATTCATTTTAGTTGTTTCTACAACTTCCTTTCTAACAAACTATTACTATGGCGCAACATTGAAGACATTAAATGAATATTCATTAAAAAATGTCAAAGTAGCACATTGCCAGTATAAAAACAGAATATCTTCATTAATATTTACCCCTACCATTAAAAAAATTGCTTATTAAAAAAACCGTGATAGAAGACTTAATAAGTCATGTATGAAGGCACGAGGTAAAATATACACATATTATAATACAAGCTGCTACTCGCGGCTTCGCACGCGTTGTCGAGGGGTACATCTAACTATCTGCACTCATAAAAACATCATAACATCGTTTCAATGTGACATACAGACAAAGAAAGATACTGTCATTTAAAAATGTTAGTATGAATAAGGCTCCGTCGAGGTTTCCACGGATGATTGGGCCAGTTCCCGTGGGCCTCGGCCAGTGGCGGTAGAGGAGGAGCACCGTGAGGTTTCAGTGGGTTTACGTTCGGCCCTTTACACCTGTCCGGAGTCCCACATAACTCGTCCCGAGTCCCCGATCGGGCGGGTACCCGTAAAGGATTTCCTCACGTTAAAGAAAAAAAAGAAGTATGAATAAGGCTTTTAATATTAATTTGCTATTTTAAATCATGTACGGTCTATATTTTAACTGTCCACTATATTTAGATCATCATTTGCCCTTTTTCATATTTTTTTATTATAAAACGTACCCTAAGTCCCTTCTATACATATAAGAATATGTGTACAAAGTTTCTTCATAATCGGTTAAGTTGCTTTAGCGTGAAAGCCTAAGAAACAAACTTGCATTCACATTTATAATATTAAAGGATTGTTACCATGTGGAAAAGTTACACGTAACTTTAACTGTCGCATTGCTTACCATCTCCATCATAAATATCTATCGAGCCAATGGTAGCCTACAGGTCTAAAAGTACTGAACTTATTATGCTATATGACAATTCGAATGTGATTATAATTATTGGCACTTATAAATAAGGAAAAGTTTTGAAGGGAATAGAAACGGAGATTGTAACTCTATTATAGAATATAGATTACTCCGGCTAGCATGTTGTTTTTGTTTTAAGAACACGCGATAGGGATTGTTCGGTATAAAAGAAATTATTAATTATCAAATTAAAATTCTGTAGCATTCACTTACAATAAAATAAATATAAATATTTACAAATATAAATCGTGTAGTTGATTGGTAATAACAATTTACACAGCAGTAAATACTAATAACTATTAGCGTCTATTAGCCTTGCTGTCTAATCAAAATCACAAATCAGCGTCAACTTGACAACCGATTCTCTTTATCTGTCAAGCATCATATTTGTTCACAAAAAATATGTGATAGCTGAGTGAAGTTTGATTTTATGTTTTTTTAATTCAAGTTCAAGTTTAAGTAACTTTCAAATTTAGTTTTGCGGCAATTATGGGGTTTCTTGTTGGAATACTTAGAAGAATATTAAAATTAGTTTTGACTTTTGCTGTTTTTGTTGCGATAATTCTTCTTATTCCTAATCTGCCACCTTATACAAAGTTTACGAGTATTGAGTACGTTTTGAACTTGAGGTAACCTATGTTAATTACCGTTATACAAGTCACGCTTAATGTTTAATTTATTACAGAATCGAGCCAGCTCAGCAATTGGTTGGCCCTTTAGCCCCCAATAATGTGTTAAATAATCCTGAACGTTTGTATGAGGATAAATTAATGGGACCAGAAGCTTTTCAAATATGGAATGGCGAAGTATATACCGGACTTGCGACCGGCGAAGTGGTAAAAGTATCGCCAGGTGGACATGTGACTTTTGTCACTAAGATTGGCCAGCCTTGCAGTAGGTTTAATTAATATATTTCCTTTATTGTCAAATATATAATTTTAATATAGACAGATATATTCATATTATATTATTAAGTTATCTTAAAATAAACACAAGCAATTTTGGAAAATATTTTTTACTTAAATTACTATTTATTTATAGTGGTTTTGTTTATGATATTTTAATTACCCTGTTACCAATAGATCTTTATTGTATCACAGAAGTATGCTATATATATTTTTGTCTTTTTCATATATAACACCTGTCACATGCTTAGTTTTATAGATTCTTTTAAACAGAAAACTTATGATTTACAATTTTAGCTGGCCTTGTTCAAGAACATATATGTGGAAGACCATTAGGATTTGTCATTGACGAAGCAAATAAATTAATGTACATACCTGATGCTTACCATGGAATTTGGAAAGTCAATTTGGTAACAGATAAAAAACAATTACTAGTATCTCCTAGGGTCTCAATACATGGAAAAATTCCAAATCTTTTTAATGCAGTAGCTTTGGACAAAAATGGAAATTTCTTTTGGACACACTCTACTTCTGATTTTCCTCTAAGAGATGGAGTTTTATCATTTTTGGCTGATCCAAGTGGCAGGTTTGTTAATTTAATTGTTACTTTTTATTGTTATTATTATAGATACAACAAATTTTATTAAAATGTTTTAAAGAGATTTATTTAATATTGAGCAAAATACATTGAACTTAATATATATTTAAGCTTAGCATATGTAAAATAATCTATGTTATATGTAAAATTAAATTATATTCATTTCTAACAGATTATTGCACTACAACGCTGCCAAAAATGAGAGTGAAGTACTGCTAGATAATTTATGGTTTCCTAATGGTCTAGCTGTATCTCCTGATAATCAGTTTGTTGTTGTGGCAGAAACTACTAAATTTAGACTCGTAAAGTATTATATTGACGGACCAAAGAAAGGAGCCTCTGAAGTATTTGCTAGTGGTTTACCTGGTAAGAATATTATAATTTATAAACGATATTCATAAATGTTTTTAAAATTTTATAAAACTTAAAAATCACTTGACTTAATTATAAATCAAATTGTTACTTCATTTAGATAAAAAACTGAAATGTACTTTATTATCTTTTAATTACATTTTCATGTTTACTTTAAAATACATGTGAATGGATATAAATTATTGCTGTCTTTTAAGTGATATGCAGTGACTAATTTTTTTATCATGTTAGTGATATATTCTTCAAGGTAATTGCTGTGAATGTTTAATGGATAATTTCGTATTCAATATACACACACTAATAAAATAATTATTATAAATTTAAATTTTAATTCGGCTTTAATTTGAACACTACAAATACAATTAAGCTAATTTTATTGTATGTAGATTTATTTTATTACTTTTATTAATATAGTATAGCTGTAGAGCAAGGCCTATCAAATAACTTTTTAATCATATAAACTTGTAACAACCCAACACATGCCATAAAGACTATCTGAAAAAGTGACCATAAGTCCACAACAAAAGTGTCTTCTAATGCAGAATAGCTATCCCGTGATTTGGTGGCACTGTACCTATCCAGCATATGACGAGCGCGCACCACGTACTTTAACGTACGCATCAAAGAATCTATAATTTTGGTTACTTCAATAGTATATGTAGTACCGTCTTCGTCTGTACCTATCCATTCTAATATTTCCTCTTCGGGCTGCTCTTGTCCTTGATCATCTACAACACTGATATCCGCATCATTCTCCGTAACTTCTTTTTTATCATCTATCACTACATATACAAAAACGAGTTTTGAATTCATTACACTGTGCGTATTGTCCAGACAAAACACATAGTCGCCGTCGTGTTCCAAGTCCATAATTATTGAATTCTGTGAGTGCTTAAAGTCTGATATAAGCTTTACTCCTCTCGGATCTATGACTTCAACTGTAATATCCAAGTCACCATGTTGACCATCCAGCACCTGGTAGTATAGTTCCATCATTTGGCCAGCCTTCCCCTTTTCAAAGAAACATGTTCTTGTTCCTGCTTCTACTCTGAAATTAACATCAGTCTCGTAGATCTCGGTGGCACCAACTAGTGTGCTGAGTGAAATAACTGACAATAAAGTTATAATGTGATACATTTTTATTACTATAGATCCGAAGACAATGATAACATATGGATGAAATAATCTATCTTACAAAATGAAGTTAACTATTTACACAGATGTTGAATGCTTAATGTTTCCGTTTTATGATATTAGAATTAAATGAAAATTGTGGCTTAAATTAAAATGAAATAAAGGGATACTTATGGCTACATTTAACAAAAACAATTTATTTAATAATATTTTTAAATTATTTATATACCTTTTCAAAATGTTTCATTTATTATTAGTGTTATCGCTAATTATTAAAGAATACTTGTTAAAGAATATGTAATACTTAAATATGTTAAGCGTTTTACAAAACAATAACAAACATTAGGTACATTTTTAAAAAAAAAGATTATTTTGAACGTATTGCGACTCGAACCCTCGCCTCTTGAGAACGGCGTAAGGCGCTCGGATCACTAAGCCATACGTTTTGTCTAGCTAAGATAAAATTCTTATACACTTATTATTTACAAATTATTTTTATTTTTAGCAGATATTTTTCCATATTTGCTACCCTATGATAACAAAACTCGACGCATTTAAATTTATAAAAAAATATAGAAAATGTTATATTTTATATTCCCGCTACGATCAAATTTCTTAAAATGTTTCTTTTATTCTAAATATGTAATTTATCCTTTACAAATATTAATTATGACCATGAGATGTTGTTTTATTGTTATCACATAATTTTTGCAGGCTTTCCTGACAATGTACGTCCCCTGCCTGATGGCTCGGGAGTGCTGGTGGCTCTTTACAATGCTTTCCTTGATGATCATCCAATCATTGTCAAGTCCATGGCTACTGCGCCATTGGCAAGAAAATTTATTGCACGCTTGCTTCGCCTAATCGAAATTCCATTTGAATTTCTCAATAGCCAAGTACCACATTATATTTTTGAAGAAATTGTACATTATGTAAGTTTTTAAACACATAGTAAATGTCCTTTAATTTACGCAAATATATTTTATGACTTAAATATTTTTAGATTGGCAGTTTCGGCAGTTTTTCTCTATTATCTCCTGGCACGTCCGGATTGGTTCAAATAGATTGGAATGGTAATATTGTCGCTGCGTACTATAATACTGACGGCAAGCTCCATAGTATAAGCGATGCTATTGTATTTAATGATAAACTATATTTAGGAGCACCACACAAACAAAATTATATTGGAGCTGTTCCAGCGCCAGCATTGTTAAAGAAAGCTTTTGCTCTAAAACTGTCGCCAGTTAAACAACAACCGAAGGCAAGCGTGCCTGACCAAAAGGCACCTAAAGTAGAAGTTAAAAAAGATGTACCCAAAGTTAATAAGCCTGTGGAAAAGAAAGATCAGCCTGAAGTTAAAATACATAAGAACCCTAAAGAAGTACCTCAAGAACCAAAAAAGCAGGCTCATGTGGAAAAACAACCCGAAAAAATAAAAACTCAACCACCAGTAAAACAAAATGCTTTGCCGAAAGAGGCTCCCAAAGCTGATTCTAAGGAAGCTGAAATTAAAACAAACAAAATCCCAAAAGCTGCTGATACAAAATCCAAAATTGTAGATAAAGAAGCACAAAAGCCAAAAGAATCAATAGCACAAACAAAACCTGTTACAAAAGAGCCAGAGGCAAAACCAAAAGTGGTGCCAAAGGTGCAAGGAGAACCTAAAAAACCAGAAATCAAGCCAAAAGTTCAAGAGAAACCAAAAGAAGGACCGGGTAAACCAGAAGCGACACCTAAAATACAAGAAAAAGCTAAAGAACAACCCAAAGTAAAAGAATTACCAAAACAAGCTGAAGCCAAACCTAAGGTTCAAGAAATCCCTAAAGAAGCACCAAAATCAAATGTCAAACCATCAGATAAAAAAACTAATGAAGCACCAAAACCAGCTTCCAAAGAAACCGAACCAAAAATACAAAAGGTTAAAGAGGCTGATGTAAAACCAAAAAAGTCCGAAAAAAATGTAAACAACGACAAGAAAAACAAAGATAACTCTAAAAAATTCGAAGAATCGAACGCAGAAAATGCGAAGCCCAAAAATCCGATACCGGTAGAAGAAATTATACCGTCGGATACCGCGAAGCCGAACAAAGATAAATTAAAAGTAATAAAAAAGAGTGGTCCACAGGAAATACATAATCCTCAATTGTAAGTGGTTGTGCGTGGATTATTTTAAATAATATATATTAAAATATATTTTATTTATACAACAATATTAGGTTTAATGGTCTCAATGTGACTTTGGCTAAGGGTACCTCTCATTAGATAGTTTTTTAATGTTGCATTCCTTTAAATCATTCCCTTGATTGTTTTATTTGGATTTTTTATATCTGATTTTAGAAAAGTTTTGTTTTTAAATTGTATTATGTCGATCTCAAAATTGGTTTTTCATTTATAATATAAACAAAAATCATTGCAATCGTTACTCACTGTTAACATTTTTATTTATAGAGATTAATTTGTATCTCAATGTTTATTTTTTTTTTTTTAATATTTTTACATTGTTACCATATTTTGATTGCAACATAGTATACTATGTTGATAAATAATATTTTTCCATTTGTTTTTGTAACCTCAAGTTGTTCACATAGATTTTATATTTATATATTAAAGGGTATAATTTATGTTGTTAACAAATATTTTAGAATCACAAAATGTGTTTTAGTAGCAATAACTTTTTTAATAAAGCATTTAATTTTTTATTAAATATGTAGTTTTATTATGAGATTTAGAATCATCATATGCAAATTCAAACTCGTTTATAAAAAATACTTACTTTATTACCTGTACAAAGTAAGTGAAAATAATAATCTCTTTTAAAATAAGTTGAGAGTATGATGATAACAGAAGAATAAAAAACAATTTATTTCATGTTAAAAATCTTCAAATAAATCTTTAATCTTTGGTGACAGCGGGAATATAAAAAATAATACACTATATTTACTTGTTAATTTATATTTATTAAATAAGTTACAATTAATTTAAATAAAAAAAAATTAAAGAAGCTATGTTATAAAATTCAATGGAATGTGAAAAAAACACCCTTAACCTATAACGCTCGCAACTCAAAATTATAGGTACATCTATATAAACTTTAGTGATTATTCAGAACAACTATTAAAAATAATTACAATTCATTAATATCAACTTTGCGATGTATCTTATATTAATATACTACAAACAGTTTTTAAATTAGATAATAATTGTAAATTTCGTCTAACTACGCTGTATTATTAATTCTTATCAATGAGTGGACTCTTCCTTAGTACGCTATTTTCTAAGTGACAATTGGCTAGAAACAATCTAGATTTAAAGGTCCAAATATATACATAACATTAGCTTTGTATTCATTAGCAAACATTATGCTATTGAGTAAGTATAACTTTAATTTTTGATTTCATATTTGACATTTCCTAAGAGCCATAATCAGTCGTAATTTTTTTTTTCAAGAATTTTATCGATTTTACATTTGAATTTTTAATCGATTTTTATTATGATATATTATATATTAAAACTAAATTTGTCATATATTCATACGTATGTTCCTTGTTAATTTCGAATCACGTTCAGCCCTGTTCATTTATATACACCAATTTACAGACATATGGAAATAATTAACTTAGCAAAACAGGCAAGAAAACTGATATATTAGAAATGAACAACATACAACTACTGACATAGTGACATAATATCTCGCTATGAGTGCGACGATATGTTTATTTTAGTGTATTCACGAAGATATCTATAAGTAATTACTTAATTAGTGATATAATCATATATACATACATATTACGTAGCTAGTTATACTCTGACATAGCCAAGATTCTGTACTAAATACTATCTACTCTTACTCTAAGATATTATTTTAATGTTTGTTGTAGTTTTTTAACAACTTCAACTATTGATGTAACAGTAAATAACAACTATCGAATTTCGCAACATATTTAATCTTTATTTCTGTTGGTGACCTCACAAGTTATATAATAGAAACTTTATTAAAAAAACACTGGAAATCTTAATTACTGGTATGCTTGGATTGCATGCTTGGTCTTCATAGAGACACAGGTACTATTTATATTAATATATTTTATAATAATACATCCATATATTAAAAAACCCAAATTAGTATACAGAATTTAAAACATAAAATTCTTGTGAAATACAAATGCTTAGTTCATACTTTTCTTTCAGTTCTATAATAATTAATAAATTTCTTCAATTATAGATTACTTAATAAAATATAAATATCTAGATACTGTTTCTTATTAATGATGTGAGGAACATGGTTTAAATAAGTGAACAAATATTAAACTGAACTGACTGTATGTTAACTTTAGTAGAAAAAAGAACTATGCAAAAAATAATAACTATTTTTTACAATACATATTAGTGCAGTGTGAAATTATTTTAAATTCAATATTAAATGACTTGCAGAGAGTCACAATTTAACTACACAAGAATACTTTTTTTAATGATACAAGTGTAGTTAAATAAAGATTTGGTCAGCAGCGAGGGCGTCGGCGAAGGGCTTGACCACACAACGTGTCGCAAAGTAGAAGATCAGCCCAAAGAAGATGGAAATGGGTAGCGCTGGAAGGGCTTTCTTGAATATGGCCAACAGCAACAGGGTGAGACAAAGTCCCTAAAATTACAACATAATATCAATTTATTTATGAATCCTTTATTTCACACAATTAAAAGAAATAAATAGGCCTGTCGTGGCGCAGAGGCACAAGCGTGCGACTGTAAGCGCGACAGGTTGTGGGTTCGATTCGCATTCTATGAAAATGAAAATATTTAATAATGTTTAATACTTTCATTTCATTGCTCTGGTAACACGGCAAAACGCGGCGTTGATTTCCGGCACTCAGCACGCAATTGCCTCAATTGTGCCGAAAGTGGAGAACGGAAATGTTAAAAGAGAACGGAGTGTCTTAACATTAGATTCTCAGGTTCCCTCTGCCTACCCTTCTATATGCAGGATAAAGGGTGAAGCTAAAAAGAAATGCAGAAAAGGCGGACTTAACGCAGTATTCTCTACCAACCAACCTTATTTATGTAGGTGAGCAAAAGCATGCACATATAAATTCACTTTCATATTCTTTAAATACAAAGAAAGGATTTGTTTATATGTTGATAACAATTGTTATTAATATTTTTGTAATAAAATTTAAAATTTATTGTTTTGTTTATTTCTTGTGTTGTATAATAATCCTTTTGTAAACCGACTGATTGTCAAGAATTGACCAAAATTACTAACTCAAGCATAGGTGTCTGGAAACACTATTAAAAATTATTATTATTAAAAAGAAAAATATTATTAAAAAGTAAATGAACTTACAATTAGAATCGCCACAAAACAAGCCAATGTTGTATTCCAATCTCCGTAAGAGCTAGCTTTTCCGACTAATACACTGTAGAAGATGAAATCGCCGAGACCAAGTTTGACACCCTCTGAAAATTTTTATGTAATTAAATATTTTAACTTGTCTCAGTTTAGTCAATTGTTTACTTAAAGAAAGTGGATAATTTCAGACGAGGAGCACACGATACGGTCAGTCAAAATTTCCTTTTAAAAATTGATGCTCAAGATAAAAATTAACGAATACTCTGCCTAAGATAAAGTCACATGTATTATTTTTAGTATTAAGCTACATACTTCTGTTGAAAATTCTTCTTTTTATATATACAGTCTCTCGAGCTGAAACTGGAGAACGGAATATTTCGACACTAGATTCTTTGTCTTGCTACATAGGAAAAGGATTGAAAACTGTTTGTATATACAAACTTTCTTCCTCCAGGTCCTGCGGCGGTTGCGGACGCTCCACCCTGGTCACGTAGTGCGCGGGCGCCGTGCCGTCCACGCGCAGGCGCCGGGGAGGCCCCGCACTCCCCGCACCCCCCGCGCCCCCCACACCCGCCGCCCTCTCCCGCCACGCCGCGTCGAAACCACCCTCCCCCTCACCCACACCCGCACCCCCACTCGAGCCCCCTCCCGCGCCCGCACTCCCACCTTCCGCCCTCCTGCCTTGCCCTTCACGAGACTCATTGCCACCTAAAATAAAAACATCTTTGACTTTCTCGTGATTTTTTACAAATGTTAAATGAGACCATTTTAACCGGATTAATCGCGTATATTTTATTACTCAGACATACACTTTTTGATGCCGTTTCCGAACACTTTACAGACCGTGATCATAGGTAGAAAAACCTAAGTAGAACAACCTAATCTAACAGTTGTTGAAATAGTTTCATTTAATTGGCATTCCATATCAGTAGATATCATTGTAATTACAATTAAAATTATTTTTTTAATTTATTTAGAAACAATGTTAAATAGTAGTGATAGTCAAACAGCTATGTCGCCGAATGTCTAAGTTTATTAAAAGTTATAAATAGTTAAGATCATAAATTAGTTTAACATATTTAAGTTATCTTATATATTTACACATGAATAAAAAAACACATGCAAATGGGATAAAAAGCCACAAGAGCCTAGGGTTATATATAAAAATGCAGTTTTCGAATAATAACAGTTATTTAGATTTCTTAATTTAAAGTTTAGATTACATGCTGTAAGTACAGTGATTTTAAAAAAGGAATGTGCATAAGCGTTGCGTCACCCTTACAAGTACACTTTGGATAATATTTTTTATACATTATATGCAATCTTTATCAATCTTTATCAATGCAATGACAATGCAATTATAATAAAAAAGTATATTTTAGACAACTAATATAACTAACAACTACAATATCAATGATAGAATTTTGTATAATATTCAAAAATCTGTACTAACGAAATAGCTAAAATATTGCCACTCATTGAGTCTTCATAATAGTCATGGTTGAGTCTCATAACCTCGGAATTTTTTCATATTTTCTCATAAATAAAACTATATTTTCTATATCATGAATATATACCATTTAAAAATCGTTAAAGTTAAATTATATACTATATGTATATAAATAATTATATAAAGATTAAATGAAACAGTGTACTCATAATGGTGACAATGTTAGGCACGGACCGTCAGGATTGAGAGGACGCAGCTCGCGCGGCGCCGGCTCACCTTCGCCCACTCCTACCGCCGCCAGACAGTACATCACAGTCGCTGAAACAAGTCATACACTCATTATTAGATTTTATTATTGTAATATTCTAAATTTACCACATTTAAGACAAGGTAGTCTATTTAAGTATGCACACGAAAACAACAAAAAAAAAAAGAAACAAAAGGCACGGGCAAGTGCGAGCCTGTGGATGTAATCTAACTCATAAAAAAAAAAATTACCACAAGCTCCAATATGGAAACATAGAGACTAGACTGTTAATTTTATTATATATCTATTAAGATTTTAAGTTGGCATTTTTTATATTAACATATTCGAGACCCGTTACTTTTTTACGATTCAATTCTGAGTACCAGCAACTTTAATGAAAATTTGAAGCTGGTTGTGCAAACTTATATAGTTAACGGAAGGATAAAAAGGATAAAATTTGTTTTGAAATATCAATGTTGAAAATATAATATAATAACTTGATATGACGTGAATTCACGTCAGCGGTCACTAAAGTGTAAATTATTTACTTAAATGTTAAATTGATTAACTAAACTTATTTATAAAACACTATAAGGAAATTATATCAAAAATTAAATTTAAGAAATAATACATACATGAATAAATTAAAGCTGGAAAAATGGATTCATTTCTCTCCTGAGCAGTTTCTACTAATATTCTGAGAGGTCCTTTTGGTGTTAAGACTGCAATCAAATCTGAAATAATTTCAAAAAACATATTACTAATCATATATTCAAAATCATCAAATTAACAAAGTTCAAGAAGAAAAAGCCGTTATAATGTTAAGTTTCTTTTACTAAATATGTAAATAATTTTATACATATCAAATAGTGTTAAAAAAAATTCACAATGAGTGTCATGAGTGATTAAAAAATATACTAATATTTTATTAAATCATATATATGCATCTGTGTAACATAATCACTAGAAAAACATTAATTTAGAACATTACCCCAAATAGAAATAACAGCAAGTACAGCCCAGGTTGTCCACTCTGGCAAGTATTTAATGAAGACTAAAGCCATCAAAGCAGCGATGAATATCAAGTATGCCTGTTGTAGCCTCAAAGGACCCTTCCAATGAATGACTATCATTCCCACTACTCCAAAATTCCACATAACAAATGTCAGTGTGATATAATCCATTGGTATATTGCAAGCCCGTAAAGCTTCCCTATAATATTTTTTATATGTTAAAAGTTAATTTAGATACATATAAGAAAATTATAAAAATATTTTTTTAAGAGCCAAATATAAAAACAAATACCTATGTAACATTTTTGATTATTTTTATATTTAACTATTTATATAAATTATAACTGTAATGTATTTTAAAAAATATATAAAATCAATAAAGTGACTTACTCTATATATAGATAAGAGAATAAGAACAGCAACATCAGAGAAGATAGAATTAACCAGCCGTGGATCACTTTGTAGCATCTCTTTTTGTATAGAACAATGAGCAACACTGTCATAAGAGCAATCACACTCAACAAGATCATAGAGTTTGCAAGTGCATTCCATACTTTGGTCACTGCATATGGACTTTCTTCATGAAATGGAGTGTAAGCTCTTAAACATAAGTAATAAATAAATAAAATTGGACTATTTTTACAAAATCTTTCTATTAATATATATTTAATGCAAATTTATACTTACAAATACACATCTTTTACAGAATAAAAGCTTATTGATGTTATGGTTGCAACTACAACAATCATACATAGTGTTACTGGCACAAACAGTTTGATAACATGTCTTGCCCCATATTTCAATTCTAGTTCTTCAAGTGGTGGTTCATTTGGATTTTGACCTGAGCCTCCCACTGCACCGGGTTGGCTGCTACGTGATGTTCCTACACTCTATATTAAGATTAAAATGGTTAATGACATATATAACATGATTTTTGGTACTTGTATTATTAACTAAAAACCTAATAAAGAATATCGATATGAGATAGCCTTTAATGGTTTAAGTTCAAATTGAATCATTAACTGCATCAATGAGATTAGTCATTGATATCTCCTTAAGTGGTTATCAAACACGACATACAAAAATATTGTTTAGTTATAATCTACTTACACCATAGTTCCGCTGTGCATCGGATTTAGTTTTTCGCTTTCGTGCAATCCGATCAGTGATCTCCCTGTCGGGACGAGCTTCGGCTATGTGGCCATCCATGAGTGCAGTGTGCTCGGTCGCTTCTGTGTCGCTACCGGTATCACTCATTCATACGTTATGAGGGTTTTAAGTAACATATTCAAACACTTGTTACTTAAACTGACTCTAAACAATGGTATTAAATGCGTCAATAAATGATTACGTTCATCTCACAAAGACAAAATATTAATGACATTGTCAATATGACAGCTTCATTAAATGTTGCTTTTTACTGATTTCTATGGCCTACTGTATGCATTTTACAGTTAGTCGTCTAAGAAAAAATAAAGACTAGCGCTTATATTAAATAAAAAAGAATTATAATTTAATTTTAATCACTTTATTCTTGGAGTGATTGATTTGAGGCTATTATTCGAATATTTAGCAATTTGATTGTTTTAAAATTCTATAGACTGCAGCACTTGATAATTATTGAATCTATCTATGATTTTGATTATGCCACTGAATTATCATTTAACCATCCATCTTTAGGATATATTTTATGTCAGAGCTATCCAAACAAGATAGCTTCGCGGGTTTATTTAAATTATAATATAAGCCACAAAAAAGTGTTCAGTTTTGAAATCCAACTTAGCAAAGCCCAAACTATTGCTTAATGTCCCAAAAAGGAGACAGATTGTAGTAAATAAGTACAAAAAAAAAAAAGTTTTGAAATAAAAAACCGATGAGGGATCATTTCTTTAAATTTCCATTTTTTTTATTGAACAAACCCGGCTTTGTATTTGATATGATAGAACTCGCGAGCCAGTTAGAGAATGCACCTCCTACCACCCAATTACTGGGTTACCCGCTACTTACTATGATAAATTTAATTTAAGAACCATATCATTCACATTGCTAGTCTAGTGTGAAGGTAATGTTATAGATGTCTTGTTAAGAAACTTTTTTATTCTGATTGTAGCTTACTATATTATAAGGTCTAAGAAGGACAGAACTCTTTTTGTACAACGACTAATAAAACATCATAAGGTATGGGATATTGTCAATTTTTTAAAATTAAAGAATGTAGATAAATTTATGGTTATATTTCAAGCATTACAATACATTCAAATCTTCATATTTTTTTAGTACATTTAATACACCACAATAACTATAGTGTAAGAACTTTTCACTATTGTAGTTGCACATTATTAAAGATAAAGTCCTTCCGGAGTGCCCTCTTTCTTTCTGTAAAGCACACTTTCCTTAGACTTCTTGAAATCTTCATTGGTGACCTTCATTCTACGTTCTCTCAAAGCCATGAGACCAGCTTCTGTACAAATTGCCTAAAAAAATAAAACTCTTTAAAAAGTTGTGTCACATAATATGGCACACAGACAGATCTGTGAATGACAGGATTGTGGATTACTATTTCCACTTGGGTCTCTGGTAAAACAAAAATGCAGCATTGAGTTCTGTCACTTAACCTACAACATATTGAGGTTCTTTTTGTCTACCTTGACACATAAAATAGTGTAAATTAATTTATCTACAATAATAATGTAGTCTGTAATAGTGGGTACCATTTAATTTTTATATTCCTAATATATTATACCTTAATATCAGCACCCGACAAATCATCCTTAGACATTATAAGTTCAGACAAATTAACATCATCCGCCAGGGTCATCCTTGAGGTGTGAATAGTGAAGATTCTTCTCTTGGTCTTCTCATCAGGCAATGGGAATTCAATCTTTCTATCTATACGTCCAGGTCGAATGAGAGCAGGATCAAGTGTCTCTATTCTGTTTGTTGCCATAATAACCTAAAAAAATATTTAGTTTATTAGAATATAAATTTAAGTTAGAAATCAATGTTATATTAAACTATGGGTATTTCCAGAAATTTTCGGAAGAAAATTCAGTTCAGTCCAGTTCTTTAATTATGGCACTTCAATCATGCCAGTTGAGCACAAATCACTACACTAATGTCACATTGTATGGAAAATCAACAAAGAGGAATGGAAGACAATTTAACGATTCTATTGTAGAAAATATGAATGATCATACACACCTTTACATCACCTCGAGAATCAAACCCATCTAACTGGTTAAGCAATTCTAACATAGTTCTTTGAATTTCTCTTTCACCACCGGAATTTGAATCATAACTGAAATATATTAAGCCATATAATATTAATAAATCTTATATTAATTAAATCAGAATAAATAATATTGTAAGAATTTTCAAGAAACTTTTAGTCAACTTTTATACTCATTGCCATCTTATTATAAATTAGTTATGTTTATGCAGCTTTATGTACTTATCATTAAGCAATTTATTATATTTTTATAACTAATACACTGTATGTACTACTAATAATATTTAATTATGCAACTAAATTGTAGTTACTATAATAGATACATACCGTTTTGTGCCCACAGCATCTATTTCATCAATGAAAACAATAGATGGTGCATGTTCTTCAGCCACTCTAAATAACTCTCTGACCAATTTTGGTCCATCACCCTAAAATCACACACAAATCTAATTATACAATACATAATTTAAATACATAATATGTCTTAAATGTATTATAAAAGAAAACCTAAATATAAAGGAACATCTTACCAAAAACATATTAAGAATAGATTTCCTAAGTGTATAATTAACACTTTAAAACTTCAAAAACATCTTACCAAATATTTTTGAATCAACTCGGATCCAACAACTCTGAGGAACGTCGCTGATGTCTGGTTGGCAACAGCTTTGGCCAGCAAAGTTTTGCCTGTGCCAGGAGGACCATATAAGATTACACCCTTTGGAGGTTTGATTCCCATCTCTTCATAGTACTCAGGATGAGTTAATGGAAGTTCTACTGACTCCTTTAAAAATAAATATCATTTGAATATGTTAATGCTTATTAATATATAATAAAATACAATTTTTATATATATTAAGTATAAAAAATAGATAATGTTTGTATAATAACCGATAAATATTATTGCTATGTGAATAAGTTATTATTAAGCTCTATAAAATATCATATGAAAGGACACTTGTTTTGTATGTTATACTGTTAAGATAGATTATAAAAAAATTGCTTTAACTTCCCTGCTTTGGTGTTTACTAAGTGTGACATTAAGTTCCACCAAGCCCTAGATTCTTTCAGTTCAACCTGCTACATATAGAAGACACATAAAATTAAAAATGATAAAAGGTACCTTAATTTCCTGTATCTGTGTGTCAAGGCCACCAATATCTGCATAAGTTTCTTGTGGAGCCTTCTCTAATTTCATGACAGACACCATAGGATCAGTGTCATCACCCAGTACACCCACAACTGCATGGACCTAATATATGATAAATAAGTGTAAATTATATATATGATAGTGATTTTTTTATTAAATAAGGAAAAAGACACAGTAACAGTATTTAAAGTTATGTTCCAAAAACTGTCTTTTTTTGAAACAACTGTAAACAGGTACTCTTTTATAATCAATAGTCTCAATTTGTATTTTTCTTTGCGCTGGAACTATTAAATTAAGTAAAATAAAGTATTAACCTTATGGTTTAACAATACTGAGCAACCAGGTTCTAATTGATCCTTATCAACGAAGGACAAGATGCTGACATAGTGCTCACTGCCTACAGATGTAGACACTATTGCATGGTTGTCATCAATGATCTCTTCCAAGGTCCCCACAGACATTGGTGTCCCTCTAAGATCATCAACCTATTAAAAAGAAAATAAAATAAATTTGAAAACATTGAAAATAATATGAATGAAAAAATAAGTATAAAGAGAAAATAATGTTCCAGGTTGTCATTTTAGTACCTTTGATCTTTCTTCTTCAATTTTTTCCTCCTGGGGTTTTAGTCTCTCTTGGTTACGAATAAACTCTTCTTCCATTAGCAAATAATCTTTAATTCTTTCCAGTTTCAGCAATTTCAATCTACACCTTGTATGAGGTGTCACTTGAGGTAGCTTTAGAGCGGCGTCAGGACCCTTAGCTTTACGCTTCTTTTTGCCAACTCTAGTAGGGATCGGAGGTTCATATTTCTTTTTCTTATCTTTGTCATCTTTTTTGTCGCCGCCGCTTCCTCCACCAGATTGATTTTGACCCTACAAATGTATTATGAGAAAGATGCTGACCCCAAAAATGTTTAATTGTTTAATAGACACTTATATTTAATTCCATGCCACGGAATAGTAATATTTAATTCCATGCCACTTACCATAATTCACTACAGTATTATTTCTATAATAACAATCCTTCTTCACATTAACTACACAACAAATGGAGTAGCACTAGCAGTAGACGATGCGGATTACAAAGCGAAAAATATTCTCTTAATTTTGTATAGTCTGTATTAATGATGACAATTCATTTCAATCAATTTCCTAGCGTTAATTTTTTGGTATTGCAACAAAATATGATTAGAATTTTTCATTTATACGATTTTCACGATTTATTTAAAATAGGTTTATAATTTAAAGAAAATGAAACTCAAATTTGAATAAATTATGAATATAATATATTAATATTAACTACTATATGAAAAAAAAGTCAATAGACTGAACTCTCAATCACATAATGTCCTTATATATAAAAAAAATAACTTTGACGTTTGACGTGTCGACGATTAGTGTTAAATTGTGGAAAATATCGTCGTGGTATAGAATATAGATAGTTGTGTGAACTAAATGAAAGTGTTCAGTTTTATTTATATTTTTTACTTTCGATTCTAATTTAAAATGTCACAAAACTTTTATGATACTATATATTTTAAATCGTTATAGTTTTATTCGAAGGGGTAACAGCTGACTCAAGTGTACAAGTGTGAAAAGTGTGTAGTTATTCAAAATGGTTTTAGCAGATCTAGGTCGAAAAATAACAACTGCCTTGCAGTCGTTAAGTCGTGCCACTATAATCAATGAAGAGGTAAATAAGTAACTTTTAGTTTCTTTACAAAATTGTAATGGATTTCTTATTCGATTTTAATTTTTAGGTTTTAAATTCTATGTTAAAACAAATATGTGCAGCTCTATTGGAAGCAGATGTTAATATTCGTTTAGTAAAAAATCTTCGCGAAAATGTACGTGCTGTCATTGATTTCGATGAAATGGCTGGGGGGCTTAATAAGAGGAGGATGATACAATCAGCGGTTTTCAAGGAGCTTGTTAAGGTAAATTTTATAAACTATTATAATATATGTAACAAATTTGTTTACTTTAAGCTTTAAACTACATTTTTATATTATATTTATATGTATATAATATCTTTTTGATTTTTTTCAGCTAGTTGATCCTGGAGTAAAACCATATCAACCAGTGAAAGGAAAACCAAATGTGATCATGTTTGTCGGCCTACAGGGATCTGGTAAAACTACTACCTGTACAAAACTAGCTTATCATTACCTGAGAAAGAACTGGAAATCTTGTCTTGTTTGTGCTGATACATTCAGAGCTGGAGCTTATGATCAAGTTAAACAGAATTGTACAAAGGCCAGAATACCATTTTATGGAAGGTTTGTTTACAAATATATTGCTTTGTTATATGGATATTTAAATATTATTGTAAAAATTCTGTAAGCATGATGTTGAGTTCAGTTCACTTAGCATGCAATGCCTCAATTCTACACTAAGTGGAGAATGGAAATCTTAAGAAAACTGAGTCTTAACACTAGGTTCTCAGGTTCTCTCTGCCCATGCTGCATGATTCAATATGAAGGTAAATTTTGTAAAATATTAGTAATTTATCTAAAAAATATATTTAATTTTTTCCCACAGTTATACAGAAGTAGATCCTGTAGTCATAGCATCAACAGGTGTAGAAATGTTTAAGAAAGAGGGTTTTGAAATGATTATTGTAGATACCAGTGGACGTCATAAACAAGAAGAGTCACTATTCGAGGAGATGTTGGCAGTTGCTAATGCAATAGTGAGTTTTAATTCTTTCTGTAATAATATTATACTTTTACATAGCAATATCATTACATAAATTATAAACAAATGTTAATTTAAAATATCACAATTATTATAAATATAATGAATATTTTATAGAAACCTGACAATATTATATTCGTGATGGATGCTACAATTGGTCAAGCTTGCGAAGGCCAAGCTAAAGCTTTCAAAGAAAAAGTAGACATTGGTTCAGTTATTATTACAAAATTAGATGGCCATGCAAAAGGAGGGGGTGCATTGTCAGCGTGAGTATTAGTATAATCTGGTGTGGTTTATGTATTTACGTATTATATGTGACATTAAAATAATTATTACTTTTTATTATTACTTTTTATAGTGTCGCTGCAACACAAAGTCCTATCATATTTATTGGCACTGGAGAACACATAGATGATCTTGAGCCATTCAAAACAAAACCATTTATTAATAAGTTACTGGGCATGGGGGATATTGAAGGTTTGTTGGATAAAGTGAATGAGTTAAAGCTAGATGATAATGATGAACTCTTAGAAAAGCTGAAACATGGACAATTCACACTGAGAGCTATGTATGAGCAATTCCAAAATATCATGAAAATGGGACCATTTTCACAAATTATGGTAGTGTATTATATACATAAAGTTACATTTAAAGATTTTACCTTAAATAAATTAAAGACACACAGTTCAAATTAAAAGCTATGCACATAATTTAAGTCTTCTTGTAAATTTTGTATTATTAGCTTAAAAAAAATTGGAATATATGTACTTTATTGAGACCATAAACAACACAATACTTTTTTTTTTTATTACAGGGAATGATACCAGGTTTCTCTCAAGATCTTATGTCAAAAGGAAGTGAGCAAGAATCAATGGCAAAACTAAAGCGCCTCATGACCATCATGGATTCAATGAATGAAGGAGAGCTTGATCACCGTGACGGTGCAAAACTTTTCTCTAAGCAACCTACACGTGTGACACGAGTAGCTCAAGGAGCAGGTGTCACAGAACGTGATGTTAAAGACCTTATTGCTCAGTATACCAAATTTGCAGCAGTTGTTAAAAAAATGGGAGGCATTAAAGGACTATTTAAGGGTGGAGATATGGCCAAAAATGTTAATCAGACTCAAATGGCTAAACTGAATCAACAAATGGCGAAAATGATGGACCCACGAATTTTGCAACAAATGGGTGGTATGTCTGGACTCCACAATATGATGAGGCAGTTACAACAAGGCTCCAGTGGCATGAATAGTCTGATGGGTGGAAAGTGACCATAGACAAAACTCATCTTAACCACCGATGTTATTATATACATTCTGTTATGTATTTCAAAGCTCACTGTAATAAACTAAATTTTGATCATATACAAAATGTTTTCTTTCTTTCCACTAATTATAGAATTACTAACTAATAACTGATTGCCTGATTTACTATTTAAAACTTAATTATTTATTTTAAAATAAATTTTTGAAGTAGGATTCTTTAGAATCAAATGTAATTTGACCTAATGAAACGAATAAACGACACTAGCATCAAATTTTCTAACTATAGAAAGTGTATTCTGTTAATGAACAGAACCTACATTACTTTATGTGTAATGACACATAATGTAATGTAGGTTTACTCTATATATAAAATAATCCTTTTATAACCTTATTAAGTTATTAACTATAATTATTACACTAATAATATTTTCTCTGAAAACCTTTCTTTGAGGGATGCGTGAAGCGACAAAGGTATTATGATAAATTCTGCGCGAAATTTCACTTTACGGTATGTAAATTAGCTTTATGTTGAAAATAGACAAAATGTTCATAATTGAGATAATTACAATGAGAACAGGAAGCAAGCATCATTGTGGAAATCAAACTAAATTTATATATGATATTTTTAAAAATTTTGTTTCGCTTTAAACTAGTTGATGGCTCTACCTTTCTGAGACCTGAGCCATAAAAGCAAAAATCTATCCACCCATGTCATGTTAAATGAGTGATTTATTATTTCTAATTTTCGAACGTTAATTGATATATCGGCTTATCTGTCAAAATTAAATCGAATATTGACTTATGACACTTGACGTCAAAACAAATTATAAATCATGGGATCATGACACTATATTAATAAAATAAATTTCAAAAACTGAGTATAAATAAATTTCAATTAATTATCAACTATTTAAACGTATCTTCTTTTGTATCCATGGCTTGTAACACGTGTTCGAAATCATTTTCTCTATTACGTACTGAAGTAACTTGAATACAATTAATTTTATAAAAATTATCAGTTTACATTTAAAAAGTTTAATTCTCACGTCACATAATTTATTTTTTTAGAAAGGATGCCCCGGTTGTGGTTTTAGTTATTGCTCAAAATGTCTAAACCATAAAATCTTTTTGAAAAAGACAAATTCTGAAACTAAAGTAGGTATTTTCTAATATTTAATTACTTTATTTTAATCTTTGACTATAGGCAATTGTTTTCTAGGTATGTGCTAAATGTTCACGAACAGCAAATGTTAATGAACCAATAAAGATTATTGCTCCTGATGTATATTACAAGTACGTTTTTTTATAATAGTATCTTTTTGATGATAGAAATATATAACTAATATAAATTTCATTTTATAGAAGAATTAATGCTATTAATCCCTCAATGAACGAAGATTGTGAATATTCCAAAGATTCTGAGAAAGAAATATATGACAGGTTAAAAAAATTAAAAGAGGACAATAAAGATAATTGTGTACCTTCTACTACTGACGATATTGCTGCTCGTTTAAAAAATTTAAAAGGTGAAATACCTTCAACATCAGATGCTGAATTAACTACTAGATTAGCAAATTTAAAAGGATTACCAGCAGGTGGAATTTCAGCTAAGGTACAACGTTACAAAAAACAAAATCCATTTATTTCTAGTGTTATCTAATGTTAAATGGTTCAATTATCAGTTGTTATATTTATATTTTTTCAGGCAGTACTACCAAAACCAGACTTAAGAACAGAACAAGAACAAGCAGATGATCTTGTCAAACAATATATTGAACAGACCAAAATTGACACAAGTTACACAGAGGAGTTTGATGGATTAGTGAGTGATATAGAGAAAAGATTAGGAAAGCTGAAAGGCACTTCTTCAGAACAAAAGAAAAATACTACAACCATTGACTGTGACATCACTGACAATGAAGATGAAATATTGAGAAAAATAATTGAAGAAGTAAGTCAAATTTTGGTACACATAAATTTTGGTATATAAATATTGTAGTATGTTCAAAATGTATTTATATTATTATATGTTAATTATTCTTAACAGGCTAAAGCAAATGTAAAACTAGAGGAAAATGAAATATGCGACACAGTTGTTGATGAACTACCATTTTGTGAGATATGCAATGAAGATGCTAGTATGCGCTGTCTTGGCTGCAAGTATCTGTTTTGCAAGAGGTGCTTTATAGAACATAAAGATGATGATGATGGTTGTAATAGTTATGAACCTTATACAGCTCCAAGGAATGCACAGTAAATTTTCCAAGCATATATGATAATGCTTCTATATATTTTTATATATATTATACTTATTAAAATATAGCAAAATAAGTATGTAAAATATATAATAATTGTACACTTAAAATATTTTTTCATATTCTTATACTTTTTTATTAATAACACCACATAAAGTTGAAGCAATTTTATAATTAACGAAGTGTAAAAATAAATGTTATGCAATGAAATGAGATTTTTATATAATTATTTATTTCCTCTGGAATTCATCAACAACACTTGGTATTATTTTTACTAAGTCCTCTGTGGTATGTTTATATTCATTTTCTATCCATAAATCTTTCAGCTTACTCATGATGGGTCCATACATTTTGCCTGGAGGGACCCCACTTTCTTTTAAGATTTTCCCATTTACTGGAAATTTTGGTATTTCCCAATTGTTAAACTCATTGAGAAGTTTCTCATCACCTCTATATTTTAAAACTTCTTTCACATAATCCACAGCATCTTTTTGTTTAATTTTAGTATTTAAAACTAATTTTTCATAAGGTCTGTGAATAAATAATTATAGACAAAAATATATAAAGAACCAAGTTTTAAAATGTAAATATTTACTATAATACATAATATATTTTACACACAAATAAAATAGATAACTTACAACAAAGGTCTAGAGCCAATCTTGTCATTTCTATTTTCCACAATGAAATATGCCATATCTCTATCATAGCTGGAAAATTTTAGCCTATTGTGTAACACTGTTACATCATCTATATTGTACAAAAGTGCAGCCAAGTAACTCATAGGATGTAAACCAAAATGATGACTTCTTTTTAATAAATTATCTAGTTCCTCTACATTAGGTTTGGGTATACCTGAAATAAGTTTTCATGCTTAATAATTGTTAAAGTTATTAAAGTGGGATATATTTTCTCTTAAGGCACTAACCTATGTTTTGTCCAATATTTACACTTAACATTGTTTTTAGTAAGTCACCAGCAAAATTTCCTTGTAATATTTTTTTTAATTCCATCCAAATTCTTTCACCAGACACATTTTGCAAACCATCTACATTATTTTTGATAATATTTAGGGTATGCTCATCATGATTATCATGTTTTTCTGCAATTCTACCATAGAACCTAAAGTATCTCATAACTCTTAAATAATCTTCCTTGATTCTAACATCTGGGTCACCAACAAATGCTATTCTTCTCTTTTGAAGATCATCATAGCCATAAAAATAATCATATACTGATCCATCAAATCCTGCAAATATTATAAGTGATCATTATTTTCAAAAAAACATTATTGCTCTATAATTAAAATATATATACTATATACCTAGAAACATTGAGTTGATTGTAAGGTCTCGTCTATTAGCATCTAATCTCCAATCTTTAGTAAATTCTACCTCAGCATGTCTACCATCTGTAACCATATCTATTCGAAGTGTAGTGACTTCAAAGTTTTCTTTGTCATTTATCCTAGGTGTGATAGTTCCATGCTTCTCACCACTCAAATTAATCATTCGTACATTTTCAGTAGTAAACATTTCTTTCATTTGCTGGGGAGTTGCTATTGTAGCAAAATCTAAATCTTTTGCTTGTTGACCGAGTAATAGATCTCTAGAATGGTGTTAAAACTAAAATAATAACCTCATAAATATTTTAAATAACTGAAACATGATATTGGAACATACCGTACGGCTCCACCAGCTATTCTTATTTCATACTGGTATTTGTCAAAGATCTTTTTCAAGTCAATAACTTCTTGTGAAAATATATTGTGAAATTCAGGAGTATCTAATTTCATTACAACTGGATCTACTCTATATTTAGTTTCCATATCTAATTTAGTTTTTACTCTTTTAGGTCTTGATATATTCTTTACAGTATATTTCTAGAACAAAATTATATAAAATAATTGTACCGTTCACATAATTAAGTGATATTAAATATTTATTTTTTATATTCTTTATAATTTACGTAAGATAGATACTTTTTCTGGTTTTCTGTAAAAAAAAACAAAAAAGTAAAATATTTCATTATTAAAAAATTTAAATCTTACCCTGAATGTTGTAAGAAAGGTTATTCTTGTAATATAATAGAAATTGGAATTCATGCCCTTGACATATACTGTACAAGTAAATTTCTATGTATTCTTTGCTACATTAATTTAAATTTAAACTAATAAATGAAATTTTATTTGAACTCTTAGAATTTAAATTTGACATATTAAAAAATAACCTAAAATAAAAACAAACTCTTGTTTGTGGTATGACTGACTGCTTATTGTAGATAGGGCTGCCATTAGCTAAATTACTGACAACGAACAAAAACTTTTAAAACCCCGGAAATTTGGTGAATTCGAGTGTTTTGCTTTTGGAGTGTCTACTCCAACAAAAATGTACAATAAAAAAATCACTTTCACTTTCATTTTTCTTATCCAAGTTTTTCAATTTTTATAATTAAAATTGACGCTACAATATATATATGAAATACAGTACACAAGTAATTACAACTTCTAATTAATCTTAAGCTATTTTGCAACACTGGATTTCATCGCTTACCTTTCAATTAATCAGGACACAAAAAGTGCCCTGTATTTTAAAACCCCTTCGGAATGGCTTCCAGACACCCTCTAAGTCTTTATTACTAGGACGCCCTCAAAACTTGATACTAAGATATCGGGGGAAACCCGGAATAATTTTGAGCACTAGGCATAGCCGAACAAATTTGTGACCACATTAAATAATAGTAAATAATGTGAATAAAAAATGTAT
Organism: Philaethria dido; assembly: GCA_033558755.1. Taxonomy (NCBI): domain Eukaryota; kingdom Metazoa; phylum Arthropoda; class Insecta; order Lepidoptera; family Nymphalidae; genus Philaethria; species Philaethria dido. Next base: position 443,246 of record JAKGSA010000503.1, read on the forward strand.
TTAATTAACTTTAAATTTCAATGAACTTAAAAATTATAAGTTAAACTCTTAAACAAAGAATTACGATACAAGCACTAAAATAATTAATAACCAGATTATTTACAAATCACTTTTTTACTTTCTTATCTAAAGTCGATTTGTAATCTTTTTTTTCCTTTTTTAGCTTCACTTCGCTTCGCTATATCTCGCATATAGCAGGATAGACAGAGGGAACATAATTCTTGTGTTTTCGTTCTCCATTTCCCGCCGGATTTGAGGCATCGCGTGCTAAGTGGCAGAACTCAGCGCCGCGCTTTGCCTAGTTACCAGACCCAGGAAATGTAAATACTTTTTCATTTCTTGTATTGGGAATGGAACTCATAACCTGTCGCGTTTGCAGTCGCTTTTGCCTCTGCCCCACGACAAGCGTTAAAATTGTAATCATTCAATTTGTTCATTGTTCTAATAAGAAAAATAAATTAAAAAGTCAGGTCCATTTTCTCTATTCTAAATTCAAGACACACAAATTGTTTATCTACTGGAATACTGTAGATAAACAATTTGTGTGCCTTGAACTACTGTAACAAAATTTACAATCATTTGCTTATATTTTAGTTTTTGGGTGGGTATTAAAACTTAAATATAATCAAATCACCTTAATGGGGTTTGAACCTACAACAAATAGTAGTAATTATAGTAAAATGCTATCTTTATTCTGTGATTGTCTGAACTTATAGCAACAGTAAATAATCTATTAATCAAATAAGCAGGAAACAAGAAATATTTGAATATTTTTATTATAATGTAAATGAAACTTATTAATATAATAAGTTTTATTGCATGACGGCTGTTAGTGCCACATGTATTTATGTGCAATATAAAATACAGTAATACTTGTTTTTCAGCACATCATATTACATCTTGTACACCATTAGCTGATATTAGCAGTTCTGTGCTTATGCCACTTGGTAAATCTGGAGCATACATAACAGTTAACTCTCTCACATTAACATTCTCTTTAGACTCTCTGATTTGAATAATTTCTGGTATCTTTCTTAATTTTAACCTGTAAGAAATCATGTTCGACCATACCAGTCCCAATGTTGGTAATACATTGTCAGAGCCATCAAATGCAGCTGTTACTTGATTTATACAAATTACAGCTAGATTGTGTTCTTGAGCTATATTGAGTAAAATATTTGCAAGGTCTCGGAGCTCTTCAGCTCTTTGCACATAGTTTGAGTATTCACTTCTAAATGGAGCAGCCACCGAATCTATAACAACAGAAGATATTCTTTTTTTGCTTAGTAGTATTGGTAAGCATACCCTTACACATGCTAGCAATTCATGAGCTTCTGTGACATGTTCAATAAATACATTATTACTACAATCTACATTTTCCGAATTACATTTTATATGTTGACTTATTTGATTAAACCTATTTATAGGAAATATATCCTCTGTACATATAATAACACTTCCATGTGTCCCACAATAAGCAGCTGTTTGCATAGCTATTTGTGTTTTTCCTGAACCACTTTCCCCATAAATTTCTGTAATTACACCTTTACGGAAACCTCCTCCCAAAATAGTATCTATTCCTGAGCATCCTGTTTTAATTTTCAAACCTTCTTTTTGAAACTTATCGCAAGTTACAATAATGGGACAATAATAACGGCTTACCGCACTTTTTAGTAACAAGATATCATCATTTAATAGTTTTGTAGCCTTTTTAATATCCCAAGCAGAAAGTATCATTATTTGTTTTGGTGTATTGATACCGGCCTTTTCTAATACTTCAAAAAATCTTGAAGGTAAAATGTTTTTTAAAACGTCTATTTCCATTGCTATCTCTCATTTATAAATCCAATCATTATACAAATTTACGAAGCACTAAGCTTAAAATTGATGGCGTTATGATTTTTCCTTTTTTTATATTAAGTTAGCTTGGCATTATCGGTATTATTAACTATTAATTCAAGAAAATAAAATATACTTTTGTGACCACTGTTGCCTACTAATTTAAATTTGAAGGAATTGTTTTTGTGGATTTTGAATATTTACTTCACAACAAACTAATTGAAATATAACTTTGCAGTGTTACTATTAATAATAATTAAATTTAAATAAAATATTTTAAGCATTTTATTTAACACAAAGGTCCCATTAATAAGTAAACTCACTCAATCATAAACATTTTAATTAAAGGAGTTTTTTTTTGTTTAACTTTATATTATATCGAACTTTTTTTGCATTTAGGTTATTCGAAAGAAAAAATGGCAACTCTAATAAATGCATGCAAGTTAGAAATTATTGCAACCATTTACAATTTAATTTCAAAATATTTTTAATTATCCAAAAGTAATAGAATTGCTATAAATAACACAATTGGATTTCAAGAGTAAAATAACTTATGACTGCAACAATTACACATAGTAGTAATAAGGTGTAATCGAAAATTTATAGAAAATTACAAATAAATATACCAAATAAATGTAAAGTAGAAGTTCTGAACAAATGATACAAAGTTAACTTCATAGTTCATATTAAAATGTTACGTAGCCGAAGTTTATTTAAAGTTGGGTGTTTGATAGCGATACACTTTCACCCCGATAGAATCGCTCGAAGCGCCGTTGCGATCAATGCCACAACCAGTTGCGCTCGTCGAGTCATAGGATTTGCAAGTGTATCAACTTCCAGTAAGAGGAAAATGGTAAGTTTAATTTAATATAAATTCATGATAGATTCTCATTAACAATTTAGAGGAAACTAGTAGTGTTATTGAGGAAAATAATATATTTAGTCAATTATTTTTATTCTTATGTTTCATATAATTTACTTCAATACTGGTAATTTAAGAGTTAGTGTAATTTTTATAAATGTATTAAAAGTAATGAGTAAAATATTTATTTTCTAGGCTGATAAATTAAGTCAAGAAGAAAGAGATAACTTACTGCAACCCCTCCTTCAGTCTGGATGGAAGGTTCAAAGTAACAGGGATGCTTTAGAAAAAGAATTCAAATTCAAGGACTTTAATGAAGCATTTGGATTTATGACTCGGGTTGCTTTACTTGCTGAAAAAATGGATCACCACCCAGAGTGGTTTAATGTCTATAACAAGTTACAGGTATAGCGTAAAGATAATAATATTATAAGATATTATCTAACATTTAAACTTTCTTAACCTACTTACTCATAATTATATATTTTTTTATTTTTCAGGTGACTTTGTCTTCTCATGATGTAAATGGCCTAAGCAAAAGGGATATAAAAATGGCAACATTTATGGATAAAAATTTTAATTAAATACCAAAAGATACATAAATCACCTGTATAATATTATATATTCTAAAAGTTAAGTTTCATGAGAGTATATTAAAAAGTTCATGTGTGTATATCATGTTTACAAAATAAAGCCAATTGTTGACTTTTAAAACAGATTTGTTTTGTTTGTTAACCCTTGAAGAATGTATTTGTGTAATGAAAATTGTATTTATATTACAAAACTATTGTAAAAACAGTAAAACCTCGATTATTAGGGTTCGATTAACCAGGGTTTCAAGGAGCCAATTGTTTTTTCTATAAGATCCTTTTTAACATTTCTATGCAATTTATAGTTCATAATATTTATTTTATAATAAAATTACTTGAGATTGTTTTTGTAACAATTACAATGTAATTATTAATCATGTATCCAGTATTTTACTGCTTAGAAAAATACTGGATACATGATTAACATTTTTACACAATTTACACAATTGCTATGTGGCATCATAAGTTTCCAGTAACACATGGTCCAATTCATCTTTTAGAAACAAGTCAATAGAACGTTGTAATTTGACTATCTATAAATATCCATCATTATCTCGGATAATTGGGGTTTTACTGTAACTGGATAGATTAACTGATGAGTATCAACCTTATGTTTTAGAACATTTAGCATAACATGGACATGTCATATCATTATTAAATGGTTCTGTTTCAAAAGAAGAAGCATTAGGGTAAGCTCTTTCGATCATCCTTTTCAATTGTAAAGCATGGTCCAAGCCTTTAGTTTCGCAGACTAGCTTGACCTAAAGAGATGTAATTATTATTTAAATTTCATAAATTTAAAAATTACAGTAGCAACAATTAGGAAACTACTTGTCTTTGGACCTTTTACTTATAATAACAGCTTATAGTACCTATCTACATTTGCTAAAGTAATAACAAAGGCGGCAAAGTCCAGTTAATGCAATTTTAAAAAAATGGATAACAATGCAAGGGTACTATATATTTTTTTAGTTGTTATGTATTTCGTTAAGTATAATTTCGATATAGTTTATGTTAATGATTAATGATAAGCTATGTCGATAATTTAAAATTTTAAGAAATGTGATGGGCTGCCGCTTTTGTTAGTAGAAGATGGACTTTTGAAACTTACCTCAACTCTATATATTTCATTTTCTACCCAAATACGATCCTGGAACTGACGGAGTAAGTTGTAACCACCATTAGCGAGAAGTCTCGCTAATTGCTCGTAGGATGTAGCGAAATCGGGTATAAGAACCTGTTAAATATCTACAAGTTACTAGTTAAGTATTATTAATAACAAATTTGATTATGCTAGCATGTACAATGTTTTACTTTGAATTTTATCATTCTTCCTTCAGCGGCAAGTCCTCGCTCTAAGCTTCGGCCGAGCATTATAGCATCTATGTTACCTCCACTGAGAACACAAACCACGCTGTGGAATATATAATTAGTGAATAAATCATTATATTAATTATAATAAAATTTGCTTCGAATATTGTAGGATATCAAATAAAACGATTCTATAACGTCATTGGTTTTTTTTTTGCTTTTTCTTTGTATAAAAACCACGAATATTAAAAAAAAAACCGTTGGATGTCTTGTAAAGCTTATTTTGCACGAAATTTTTTTTGCTGTCGTAAAATATTTTAACTCTAAATATTTTTATATGGCGTACTTCTTAGTTTTTAATTCCGGAACGAGGTTGCCAAGGATGGCTGCCAAGGGACACGCCCCAGCGCCTTCTACTACAAGTCGCTCCATTTCAACCAAATGTAATATAGCACGAGCTATCCAATCTTCTTTTACTAATAGCTGAAAACAATGTTTTAAAATTGATATTAACGCCTTTCGTGGCGCAAAGGCACAAGCGTGCGACTGTTAATGCGACAGGTTGTGGGTTCGATTCCCAGTCCAGGAAATGGAATTTTTCATTTCCTGGGTTTGGTACCATGGCAAAGCGCGGCGTTGAGTTCCGCCACCCAGCACGCAATGCCTCAATTCGGTGGAAAGTAGAGAACGGAGTGTCTTAACACTAGGTTCCCTCTGCGTACCCTGCTATATGCGGGATACAGCGTGAAGCTATGTATGTAAAATTAATATAATTGTAACTTAAAAAATATAAATCAAAGATAAATAATTTTATAATTCTATACTCCACGTTTGTCGTAGAAATGACAACAGTAAAATAGTTCCAAAAAATATTATTTTACGAGATTTTAATCTATACTGCTTTTTATCGGCTATGACTATGAGTTAAAATAATAAGTTACCAATTTATCAAGAAGAGGCTGCGCATTGTGAAAAGAATTGATTCCCACATACGGCATCGCGATACTCTCCGCAATGGAAGCTTCATATGGCAGATTCACGGGCTCTCCGGCCTCTAACGATTTGTAAAATGTAGGAATTCTTTCTGGCTGTATTCCCTAAAATATCCACAATAGCTTATAGTGGATCCGAATTAGGTAAATTAACGTCTTCATATTGAAATTGAAGACGTTGGGTGCTTTACTTTTTGTAGATGCTCAAAATATTAAATGTACTCGTATTTTGGAGAATAGAATATCGAAACTCATAAGTTCACTAAAATTTCTATCTTTATCCTAACATTAAATCCTTATTTAAGAAGTAGATTATTTTGTAGATATGTAGTAACATTACGAGTATGTCCTGATAATGAATTATTTGCAAGGTTCTTTTGTATACAGTAATTAGTAAGGCGTGAATGGGAATTAAATATATTACAATTTTGTTACCCAAAAACTTAATAATTCATAGAAAAAAAATGCCTCTCAAAACTATTCTTATAGGTACCCTCTTCCATAAGATTGTATCCCGACGCAAAGTAACTAGTATCAAATTAGTTACATGTTTACTAACGTAAACTAAGCATTCTGGTTTCACATGTTTTATGACGGTAGCCACAGCAGCAGCCAGTCCGCCCGTCCCCACAGACACTAAAACTGCGTCCAGAGAAGGTAGTTGTTCCAAGATTTCCAGTGCAATTGTTCCATAGCCAGAAAGTATGTGAGGATGATCACGACTACCATATCATTAATTTTAAGATTAAGAAATGTACTTAAAAAATGCAATGTTATTTGTGTTTTATATTTCCGGGTTTATTACAAAACACATAGGTATATATTTTTAAAAGTTTTGAAATGTCGTGATAAGGAAGGCAATTAGATGTACCTACCTACTTAGTATAAATTTTCGTAAATGAGAAAAAGATCATTGACGACCAATGACTTAAGGTCATTGGTCGGAGATAGATAATATTTTTTTAATAATAATTTATAAATGACAATGATCACACTTACGCATTTATATGAGTAAGTCCTTTTTCCCTTCCGTACGCTCTTGCAAACTTCTGTGAATCATATAGGTTGTTACCTTGAACTATGACTCTGGCGCCCATGTTGTGGCAAAGTTGGAGTTTATTAACCGGTACACAAGTAGGCATAATGACAGTAACAGGTATACCAAGTTTTTGTCCGTAATAACATACTCCCATTGCTTGGTTACCGAGTGATGCTATCACTACTCCGATTTTTTGTTTGTCTTTTGATAACAATTCCAAAGCATTGATGGCGCCTCTTTCCTTAAAACTGAACAGTCGCTAGCTTAAAAATTCTCATGTTTGTTATAATACATATGTACAATTATTTATTTTTATTAAAAAAACATACCTTCCAGTTCTTTGAACTGTTTCTAATTTGTAAAATATATTGATACCACTCTCACGCTGATAGTGCGAAACCTGAGTAATATAAAAAAATAGATTTTTTAGCGTCATTTTCTTTTCATTTATACATCAGATATTTTACTTTTGTTTTTTTTTTTCATAGCCAACTTAGGCCTAACACATTCCGCCCAGTTTCTATTGGAACATAAATTAGACATAGTGGTAAAATTCTGCTTACAAGAATGGGTGAATAAAAATAATTTAAATACAAAAAAACCTCCGAGTCTGAGTCTGGGGATCGAACTTTCGCGTTTACTATCAGACGTCCCATTGCGCGTCGTTGTACTCAAATTTTTGTGATTTTTATTAGGCAACTAAAACTGGTCATCATATTGAACAACTTTTGTTAAAGCGTCATTCCTTATTTCTTATAGCTCAGTTGTGTCTATTTTTGTTCTACATCAGATTTTCCAGATTTATTTTTTTTATATATTGACAGAAAATGCTACAACTTTTGCAAAGGCAATATTTCTATACTTTAGCTGGACTCTCATGAATTTTTAGGAGTTGTTCCAGATCTCTAATTTTACATGTCAACAAAAAATGCGTACCTATTAACACTACACACTAAAAAACTTTTGCTAAGTGGGCATTTCCTTATAGTTTAGATACTTGGAAACTGTAGGTACTAATTACTACTACAAACTACTACTACTATAGGTACTAATTACAATTTATATTTTATTGTAATAATGGTGTACCGAACTCCGACCAAAGTTATGTTAGATACTTAACGCAGTTTTTTGCTTGTAGAATATTTGAGCATAACTTTGTCACTTATATTTGCATCCGTAATTAATTGAATATGCTTGGTGGATCTTTCGTGCCTCTTAAAACTCATATATGGAAAAAAATATTAACTTAAAACTCACTATTAACGGCGTTGAAGGTATATAATTTTTAACACGTTTCGCTGCTTCAACCACATCGTCATATTGTATTACTTTTGGATTAGCGGGATCACAAAATTCGTCAAAGTCCTCCTATTAAAAATATTCGTTTTAACTTTTATTTAAAAATAATGTGTTTTAAATATATTATGTAATATACTCACATGGCGTCTAGACATATTACAAGAATTTGTAAATTATGTATATACAAAAAATAATAAGCGTGTGATGTTTACTAGTGACAAGGTGACACCGAATCATTTTTAATTTTTTCTGAATAAGTCAATCAACAAATCTTACTAATCTGCACTAAGAAGGTATATAATAAAACAGTAAAAAAGTGTGTCAATGAAAATGAATATCTATATATAAATACGTGAAGCAAAAACTTTGGATCCCTTTTTACGAAAACTACGCGGACGGAGGGGCATGAAACTTGGCACACTTATAGTTTATATAGCGAAGGAGTGCAGAATGCTAATATTTTTATTAAATAATGCATAAAAAGTATATTAAATTAATAAAATATATGTCACACACACTCATGATTTGACATCCATGTTTATACAAAGTAACATATACTATGCAATGCGTTATTAACGCGTTTACGGGAACGCTAGTATTTATTAAAACTATGAATGTTTAATTTTCAACACTTTGAAGCTTTTCGGCACTTTTTGACACTTTTCGGCTTGTACATGTTGATCTTAAGGACTACAGATTTTCAATAAGTCTTTTATGTAACTACCTATATCATACCTAGGCGTAACATGAGGTGTAAATAATTTTGGACACTTGATGTAGAACAGTTTTCCCAAACATTGTTCCGCCATGCCCTGGTAATTTTCACACTGCCCCTTCATGACCCACATAACACTTTTAAATCCAAGCTGGTTCCGTTAGGAAAAATATTACACATTTTTTAATAGTAAAAATGTTTTATTAGTACTATATACTTTGGTATCGTCTATTTAGTCACTAAGTTTTAGTGCCAAGTATGCTCCTTACTTTTTATAAGCAATCCAAGTTCGCGGAAAATGACAAAAGTTTTATTCTAAGGTCTGGTCTTGTCTGGCTTCACTTGATTTCTATTTATTTTTAAGGTTAACTAGTGTTGAAGACCCAGCTTCATATTTGTAAGTTGTGACAAAAGCATTAAAAAAGTTTTTGCTTGATGAGCTAATATTGCGTATTCTTAGACGACAAGATAACCATAAATCTATTAATAGGAATGTTGTGACCCGGTATTTTATTTTCATGGCCCGTTACCGGGTCGCGACTCGGCATATGGGAAACACTGATGTAGAACCATAAAAGGCTTGCTTAACTATAAGATAAAGAAAAGGCGACTTAATAAAGTTTAACATAATGGATATTTATTGTTGTCATATAAAAATCAAAACCATAGATCAATTGCAGGGGTTTCTCAGCTACCTGCGTACATTTAATAAAATAGTGCCTTTACAAGAGTATCCAATCTGATGAGCGTTTTTAATTGATGTATACCAGCAAAATATGTGTGATAGATAATTTCTTCTTTTAAAGACATAGCTAGCATAGTATAAGCATAGTATCTCCTTAAGGTGGTAAATTTGTAAAACTTAAAAAAATCCACACCAATGAAATTGCAACAATGTGACTACTTGTAAATAGAAGAGGATATAAATTTAATTAAGTAATAAATAAATATAATGATTTTATTTGTAATCATATAAAAAACATCAATTCACAATATTAATGGTAATAAGAGATTATTAAATAGATAATCTTTATTTTACAGCGCAAATATATGGAATTTTCTTAATTTCAAAGTCCGTAGCTATGAATTTATGTAGGTATATAGCTACTTTCCACGGACAATTGGGGAAGGTTCCGTGGGCCTCGGCTAGTGGCGGTAGAGGAAGAGCACCGTCAGGTTTTAGAGGGTATGCGGACGGCCTCTTTACAGCCGGTCCGGAGTCCCACATAACCCGTCCGTGTCCCCGCGAGCGGGTATCCGTAATGGATTTCCTCACGAAAAAAAAAGTTTATAGGCACTTCTATCTATTGATAGACTCTACTACTCTCTACTCTACTAACCCTACTCCACAAATGAACGAAGACAATAAAATAAAATACGTAGATAGTAAAATATAAGAATTTATTAAAAATAGAACACTATAAAATAAAAAAAAATGTTACACGGAATTATATAATTCTTCATTATTTTTGCATACACACTGGATTTGGCGCCAAACAAGGTCCCCGCTTTGCAGTAGCCTTGTCTGGCCGTTCCTTCGTCTCTGGGAAAACACAGTCTTTGTATTTCTTCTTTACAATCTCGACCAATTCCTTTGTGTGTTCCCATCCTCTTGTCTCTGCGATTACTTTCATCTGAAATCAAAAACGTTATTTCCTTACACAGTACCCTAATAATTACTCAAAAAATAACTATTATTATTAAAACGAAAGCTGCTTCAGGTTTTCATTAAGTAAGTTTTTCAGTTTTAGTATTTCAAAATCTTCACCGCCTTTTATTTATTAGATGAAGGTGAACAAACATGTTAGGTTTGTTAAGATTTAACAATGAATCATGGGAACGCTGAACAAATGTAATCACATGAATGTTTTTTTATTCTCAAGTTCTTATTGTTTACAATCAACATGTGTATATTTCTTTTAATAATTTAATATTTATCTATTCTTTAAAAAATATTATCTTTCTGCACTACTCCACATACACTATATATATATATATCAAATATTCTTCCATTTACGTAATTTTCATATAAAAGGGTTCCAAAGTGATGATTCCATGTATTAATGTTACCTGAAAGCATATAGCAACACAAATACCTCAACACTGAACACGTCGCCCTTAACCCAGGCACGTTCCGGGATGCAGTCTCTGAGGGTGACGCCGAGCGCGGCGAGCGCGCCGCACAGCTCCGCCATGCCGCCGGGCCGGTCGCTCACCGTCACCTTGAACTTGACGAGGCGCCCCTCCGCCGCCATGCCCCTCTCTAGCGCACGAGCTAGTATCGTCGTGTCTATGTTACCCCCCGACAACACGCACACCACCCTAAAATACCAATATGCTCATTTTAAATTAAATTCGAATTCAAGTATTTTTTTTAATGAATTCTTTGATTTTAACAATTATTTGTATGCATATTAAATTAAACTATTTTTTTCATAATATATAAAAAAACTAAATAATTGTTTGAAAAATTTGACGACGACTTAATGGTAATCCGTTATCTAGTAAGAATGGCAGAAAAGTAAAGAGCAAAGTGATACATTCTAGAAGTACCTGTAGGTAGAACTTCTTGATTTGCACTAAAAAAATATCTTGATTTCAATAAGGAGAACCAGTCGATTCTATTCAGTACTTACTGATTATATTAGGACAAAAGTAATAGATTAATTATTTATTGGTGAAAGTACCTAAATTTAGGATGTATTTTCTCTCAATATAAAAAAACTGCGTAGTTAAAATAAATATTATTTTTATATCCAAGTTGCAGATTGGATGATGATAATATTTTAACCGTTTTTACGAATAAAATAGTTCATACATAAGATAGGGTAACTTACTTTTTGCCTTTAAGATTTGGAAAGAGTCCAGCCATTATACTAGCCACGGTAACTGCAGCTGCACCTTCTATGACGTATCGTTCCTCCTCAACTAAATGCATTATGGCACGCGCTACCCAATCTTCTTTGACAATCACCTAAATTTATTAGTTAACTCATTTGTTATGTTAAAAAAATAATTATAGATAAAGTGAATTCGGTTTTATTATGATATCCAGCCGAAAATCGGATACTCTCAACACCCAACTGAATAACTTTAAGATCTAAACTATATGAGTCTATTTGGTAAAGTTCAAAATTATAATATTTTTGTCATATTTAGCAATATAAAGTGACATCGACCTACCTTGTTCAGTAGAGTCTTGGCTTATTAAAATAAGTATTCTACCTTGTCAATATATTTTATAAGTAAAATTAGAACTGTAGAAAACATACCATTTTATCCAAAATTCCCGACTTTAAATTATAAAAGGTGTTCACTCCTGCCAAATTTACTGCAAGACCGTCAGCGATAGTGGAGTCTATAGTAATTTTCACTCTTTCGTTTCTCTTCAAAGCCTCCACCATGCTGTAGGCCTTTTCTGTTTGTATGCCCTAATTAGTAAATATTATAATGTATTAATTTACGTATATTTATTCATAGTATTAAAAATGGCACGAATTTTGTTACTAGATATGTAAATAATCGAAATAGAAAAGGATGCACCAATTTTATAAATAAGTAAGTAAGTAAGTAAATTATGGAGAACATATCGCAGACACACATAGACTTCGGTGTCCGGCTTCAGATGTTTGACTGCAATGGCAATCCCAGTAATTAGACTGCCTCCACCCACTGGTACTAATACAGCATCCACATCAGGCACTTGTTCTATAATCTCTATTCCTATCGATCCTTGTCCTTCTATTACATATGGGTGGTCATAACTGCCAAGAATGTGTTAATTAGTTTTTCGTCAATAATATTGAAAACATTGTTATCATTTTATGACATGTCTTACCCATTTACATAATATAACTTTTTCTCTTTAGCTAAACCCATAGCATAGCGTTTAGCTTCCGCCATGTTTTCGCCGTGCAATAATGTTTTGGCACCAAATGATTGACATTTTGTGAGTTTGGTTATAGGAGCGCGGGTCGGCATTACTACGATACAAGGAATACCCATTTGCGTTGTATGATAACTCATAGATAATCCATGATTGCCGGTTGATGCTGATATAACACCAATTTTCTTTTGTTCCTCTGATAAAAGCAGCATTGTATTTCGTACACCACGTTCTTTAAAACTAAATAAATTATTGTAATTATTATAAATTATTAAAAATTTACGCCTACTATAAATTTGCCTAACTCACCAGCCTGTGTGTTGCATGAATTCCTGTTTTAAGTATATCTCCATGCCTAATTTGTCGGATATGTGCGCTCTCTATTAATATAAATTTTAATTAATTATTCAAATATAACATTGTTTTTATATTCTCTACCTTTATCAAGAAATCAAACTAAATATATACCGTGCATGGTGTTTTAATTATTGTCCCAGTAATTCTTCTTGACGCAGCAAGTATATCATCGTACTTTATTTTTCTTGGGTTATTGGGATCGCAAAATTCATCGAACTCTACATCCTGTAACGTCAATAAGTAGTTTGTTATATAAATAAACAAATTATACATTTATATAACTAAATTACTACCAAATAATTTGTAGATATATTGATACTTACGTCTTGTTGCATTTTCGGTGAATTTAAAAAAGAAATACCAGGTAATTATATCATAATGTGGTTGGTTTTATTAGTTTTGTTATTTTTGTACTTAAAATTTGTAAAAATAACTGAAAGGAATTAAATTTTATTACCGACAATTATATGTCATTAAGATTGATAACATTTTTAAAAATAGAATTTGGTGTTGTACATTGCGACCTAATGGATATATGTATATCAAAATTCAAATAAAAATATTTAATTTTATATAGGTAATATCCTTCATTTAATTTAATAAGAATCATTTTTATTTATAGTAAAAAAAAATAAAGGAATAAGTTTAATTGTTTTCTCGTTATTCTGGTCGTCATGACAGAGACGTGTATGCTATAAAAATATTGCGTTGTCATCGGATCTGGAGAACAATAGCTAGCAAATTCGCAAATTTTCTAGGAGATCTTATGGTACAATATGGGCGAAATAGTATAAATACATATGACGCTGCTTCGGAGCAACAATGACGTAACTGCATACTTTGAAATTGTTCAAGAAAGGCACAAATAACTTAAATATTACCTTATTACCTTTACAATTTAATAATTCTTGAATGCGTTTAACTTTGGCATTGAAAGCCAGGCTTGTAATATATATGCGTATGTATTCCGAGGAATTAGAGGGCATCAAAAAATTTATTTCATTTTCTCCATGCACTAAAGTCCATTTCGCAAAATTAAGTTACGTCATTGTTATTCCGGAGCAGCGACACAATGTAAATGATAGGTATGAGTGAGTGTGAAAATAATATAGGTAGATCTTACATTTTTGGGAAACGGGGTATCTTAACACTAGGTCCTCAGATTCCCCCTGCCTACCCTGCCATATGCGGGATACAGCGTGAAGCTTATATTTTCATTAAAAAAAATCTATAATATTATTATTACATATATCAAAAATATTTAATACATATTATTATATTTTGATAAATAACTGCTTGAAAAAAATATGACTTATTATTGCTTTATTACATCGTTGTATTACATGTTTTTTTTTCGAATGGATACACATGCTGTTGACCCTAGCGGTCTTTACTGCGACACTGGGGGGGGTGAGGGAAGAGGGTGCTCAGTCCCTGCGAAATGCAAGCACTAAAAGGCTGCTCGAGAGAATGCCGACAGGCGCAAGGGCGTCCCCTGCGGGACTAGGACCTCGGCTTGCGAGAGTCGTGTGGGCGGGGAGGGAATCCCTATTCTAAGCAAGCCGATCGCGACGTGAAGATGCGACCGGTGGTAATTAGACTAATCTAAGGGAGCCTAATAAGCCCTAACTGATGGACTCGGCCGCATCGAGGCCCGGGCGGGCCGTTATAAAACCTGGCCTTCGCCCTCGAATCCGTCGACGGCGGTGTGTGTGTCGTGCGTGTGTAGCGTTCCTACCTACATATTTTGCGTTCGCGACCGTAATGGGGTCATCGTTGTATTACAGAAAAGCTATTCCTTATAAGCGCTGTATTTGTTATAAATATAAAGTAAACAACATTTTGATTGGTAAACTTTTTATTAGAAAATATTTG
>JAKGSA010000503.1:461008-497010 GCA_033558755.1 Philaethria dido
GATACAACTGCGCTTGAATCATATATTCAACCGTTCTCCTTTTAGCCGACTTCAAAATAAAGTGTAGATTTTGAAACCTAAATTGATTTAGTCGAATGAAAAAACCCACACCTGTTTATGCGAGCTACCGCAAACTTTGTAAAGGTGAACCAATTTAAATGATTGTTTTTTTGATATATGACCTAGTGCTCCTGATGTAGCCTCATTTAAATTTAGTGAATATCTGACGACTACGACTTTTTGAGCTATTTGCAAAATTTAGAATTTTACAAATAACTCCAAAAGTAGTTTTATTGCATTTTATTTGAAGCCAGTTTTATTTAAATTTACATTTTTCATTTATGGTTTCATAATAAATGTAATTTTGGCTTCCATTTTTAACATCTAGCTAACTTAGTACCTAATTAATTACATTTTTCTCAGTCTTCTGTCGACATTGCCAATATACGTGGTATAGTCAAGCTACCACTGATCATAAAGTAACATAGCAAGAAATTATTAAATGGAGAAACTGTGCTGACACTAGGTTCTCTACTACTACCCCGACTATGCGAAGGAAAGCGCAACACGCGTTTTGTAAACGGCTTTCGATACAGCTTGTTAAATCAAATTACACATCATGGTTGCACAATTATGATGCAAGTGGCACTTAAATTGCATGCAGAAGACAAATATCTTTTCAAATTAGTTTATTAAAAAGTAAGATATTATATTATTTATTATTATTTATTGGTTCAAATATCAAAATATTGTTTGCATTATACATGTAAATATACCCATAACGTAGCTATTTCCCTAATCTTTTAGACAATTCGAAAACTACAGAACGCATAGACCTAAGACTACGCTTCCTTTAACTAACTTTTAAAATTACGAATATGAGTTAAAATGACAAATATTTTCTTGGCTTTATGTAATAAATTATTTTCCTAACGGAATAATTTATAAAATAAATTCATAGGTATAGCAGTTGAATTTTATTTTTTTGTTTCGTTCTTAGCAATATTATTTATCTTATAAGCCTCTTCAGTCATAAGTACTTAATAGGTATTAATATATTTTTTTATAAAGTATCCCATTTTTTGATGAAAATAAAACTAACCCGAACAACTTCTAATTTGAAAAGTAGGCATTTTAAAAATGGAAACATTTTCTCGTATCATTTTATTAATTTGGATTTAGCGCTTTGCTCTGAACCTTTTGAAATGTTCTTCTTTATCATTTTTGTTTTATATTGAATGTAATAATATAATTAGTAAAACTTATTAAAAATATTATTATAGCCTTATCTATGTAATATGATTTCTTATCAAGTCGGTATATATGCTTCAAATTTATTTAAAATAAACATTAAATTTAAATAAAACGTAGATAGGTACTTACAACGCACGGAGTTTTTATGATTCCACTTTGTATCCTGAAAGCCGCTGCGGAAACATCTTCAAAAGATATCCTTTGAGGGCGATCCTTGTCGCACATAGGGTCAAAGTCGATTGTCTGGAAAATCATATTGGCTTCACTACACTATACCATACTCCAGTCCTCTTCTCTTAAGAGCGCGTCTTCAGACTGAGAACCATTTCCTGGTCTAACTTTTACTAGTTACCCGGTAATTAGCGATGGGGTCATAGGTGCGGTAGCATACTTAATGACATGCTTAAGAGATAACTTTATCAAATGTAACTCTAAGTACGATGACATGATTATCGAAACTTATTATTTACCATTTTTGAAACATGCCAATTAACATAATAAAATAAACATATTAAGTAAAACATTTCGTTGATACTGTTAATTAATTGCTTGAAATTATGTGAAAAAATATATTTTTGTAACTTTTGTTTCTTTTATATATTTATGTTAAGACCATATAACTAAAAATTATGTTATTAAATTTATTTAATGTAAGCAAATTACTATTATTATTTATGTAAATTATATATCATGTATAAGTACGTATCTATAGGTATAATAAAAATCTTACCGAAAGTCTTTTCTCATATTGTTCCATAGCACTTTAATATTTATCTTATGCGCACTTAAAAATAAATACGTACGATTCAAGGACTATCGTAGATATGGTATGAAGTAAACCTTTCGCTAAGCTTTTATAGTCTTATGAGCTAACTAGTTGCGCTTTTGAAATAAACCACTAATTAGTTTTGTTTAATTTTTAATTAATTTATTTAAATAGGTGCAAGGTTTTTAAATAATAGCATTTTATGTAAAATAATGTTTTAACAACTATTAAAATTACAAATGATGATTTCTCTCATGATTTTTATACCTAAATTACTTATATTTTTTTTTATAAAAATTATAACCATTTATTTTACTTATTACATATTTTAAATAAGCTTTAAACATTTTGCATTTATAAAGGTCCTTCTAAATAAAATAATATTAAATAATCATTTTCAACCCAAGTGCAAAAATATGCTACAATAATATTTGTACAGTTCTATGTCTCTGCCTTATATTTAATTATGTTGGTACAACTGACAGATTTAGCACTTGTCTCAAACGTTTGTCTCATGCTGTCAAAATTAAAATTGACAATTAAGAACTAACAAGTCGGCTTGGCTTAGCAGTTTTTACTTTGACATGAATTATTTTTGCTTATAAATTGTAGTAGTGTTTTTTAATTCATAAATTAAAGACCATAAAGAGTGATAACTATAGTGAAACTTTCATATATTCTATGTTTTTATGCCCTGATTTAAAATGCCGTATGCAAATCAACCTTCCGTACATATAACAGAGCTAACTGATGACAATGTGAAGTTTGTTGTTGAAGATACAGAATTAAGCGTTGCTAATAGTATGCGGCGAGTATTTATTGCTGAAACACCAACGATGGCCATAGATTGGGTGCAACTAGAAGCAAACTCGACTGTACTTAGTGACGAATTTTTATCACACCGAATTGGTCTCATTCCTCTTATTTCTGATGATGTTGTTGATAAAATTCGTTATTCTAGAGATTGTATGTGTGCAGATTTTTGCACAGAATGTAGTGTAGAATTTACATTAGATGTCAAGTGTACAGGTGATCAAACAAGGCATGTCACTACCGCTGATTTAAAATCTAGTGATCCCCGGGTAGTTCCAGTTACATCGCGACATAGAGATGAAGATCAAGCTGATTATGGAGAACTAGATGAAATTTTAATTATTAAGTTGAGAAAGGGACAAGAATTAAAACTAAGAGCATATGCAAAAAAAGGCTTTGGTAAGGAACATGCAAAATGGAATCCTACTGCAGGAGTTTCCTTTGAGTATGATCCAGATAATGTTATGAGGCATACTTTATATCCAAGACCAGATGAATGGCCTAAAAGTGAACATACAGAGCTTGATGAAGATCTTTATGAAGCAGATTTTAACTGGGAAGCCAAACCGAATAAATTCTTTTACAATGTAGAATCATCAGGAGCGCTTAAACCGGAAAATATAGTTTTGATGGGTATTGTTGTCTTGAAAAACAAACTATTAAATTTGCAAATTCAACTTGCACAAGAAACTCAAAATGATGCTTTAGCGATTAATTAATATACAAATAAAGTTTATAATATTAACTTAGTCTTTCTTTTTTATATTTGTTATTGAAAAGTTTATCATATGTAAAATACAATATTAAACAAAAACTTTAAAACTGAAAAATATAATTTTTCAGTTCATTTTGGTAAATTGTGATCAATAATTTTCTTAAAAGTAACAAAACAATGACAAAGTAAATATGACAGATTTTTTTTGTTTGACATTTTATTTACTTCAAAATTTTAGTAAAGTTACATTAAGTAGCAGTAAATTATTAATTCATACTTTTGCAACAATAATAAATTACTACTTATAAATAATGGTATGTTTTTTTAACTATATTTATTATATAAAATTAACAAATATAATTGAAAAAATAATGACATTTTGTGTGAATACAAAGGATAATCCAGATTCAGCAGAGCCACCTCATATTTTGTCCTTCAATGAAATAAGACAAGCAGTGCAGAGGATTGAAGATGGAGTAATACATACACCACTTTGTGTTAGTGTTAAGACTTTATCATATTGTCCATATTTCTCTTTACTTTAGCCATACTTAGTTTAGTTCAGCCATGATAATATGTAGCAAAATGATTTGTATAAAAATATTTAATAACTAAGACTCACTGCTTATTGTAGGAAGCAAAGATAAGTAAGAATATGGATTACAACATTTATTTAAAATGCGACAATTTGCAGTATACTGGGAGGTAATATTAATGAATTAATTTGAATAATTGATATAATTCATTTCAATAATTGTACTAAACAAGAAGTATTTTTTATAATTACGAATTAACTGTTTTATAGTTGTGCAGAACGTGGAATTCGGAATGCTTTTATAGCTAATAACAATGAAATGGCTCAAAGTGGAGTTATAATCCCTTCTAACGGTAATACTGCAATAGGTGCAGCCTATCATGGTGGATCATTAAGGATACCTGTAAATACAATATATTTTATATTTCAAGACATAAAAATAGTTATAAAATAGTAGTAATAATGCCTAGAAAATATAGGTACCAATTTATGATTTTCTTCCTAGATTAAAACTATCAGTAAATTAACCATTTAAATATTAAGTATACCTATTGTAACGGTCCTGACCGTTAATAATGAGACGTGGTTAATAATAAGAACCCTTAACCCTGGTTAATTATCCGAAAATTCACAGTCCTCTCGTTCAAAAATACGGTTTAGTTATTTTAAATTGATATTAGTATGAAAAATTCGACTAAACAAGAAAAATGAAGTGATACATATTTTATCCAGGTTACCGTGGTTCTGCCAGACCAAAGTTCGCCTTCACTCACCCACCGTTGCGCTGATTTCGGAGCAGACGTTGTATTGTACGGTGAAACACTCGCAGACGCTATACATTATGCCAAAAAAGCAAATCATAATGGGAATCAAATATTGCTAAGGTTTTTTTTTATTTTAATATGTATATTTATCATATAATAATAAACACAGCTTCTAAAAACATTGAGATATTTTTAGAATAAGCTATTAATTAATTTTAAACTAGGGCTCCCTTAAATGTCTGTATAAAATACTTAATGTTACTTTAGTTCAGATGACCCACTAATGTTGGCCGGGTTGGGAACAGTAGGTGTGGAAATTATCAGCCAATTGCCAGAAACAGATGCGGTGATTGTGCCCGTAGCGGCGGGGGGACTGCTCGCTGCCACACTCGTCGCATGCAAGAAATTAAAGTGCACTTGCCTTGTTTATGTACGATGGTTTTTTTTTACCGTAGAATTTAATCTAATTAAGATCTAAACAACTAAAAATTAATTTCTGGGCTACGTGGATTTTTTGTATTTATTTTGTAAAACAAAATTGAAACTAAAAATCAACTTATGAATGTTCTATAATGCTTCATAATTAACTTTATTACAATTTGTAATAAGTGAGAAAGATTGTTGATATATATTCAAATTAAAAGTTAATTATAATCATAGCCAAGATTGGTTGAGAGTTATTAATATTTTTATTTCTTCCCCTATCACTGAACCTATTTTATTTAGGGAGCAGAATGTGGAAAGGTACCGAAGATGATGAAAGCTTTACAGGCAGGACACCCAGTGCCGGTGCCTATCGTGCCAAATCTAGCTCAAGGACTTAATACGTCTATTGTCGGGGAAAACGCATTTGCCACAATTAAAGGACGATTAGACAGAATGGTATAAAATACAAAATATAAAGAGGATTGTTTTTAATAACGTATCTCAAGTTCTTACAATCATATTTTTTCAAACAATGTATCCAATATACCCTTTATATACCCTTAAAACCATATAATCTAGATTCGGAGAAGATAAATTATCTGGTATTCGCTTCAGATTTATTTGATCGAGTAGTTGAATTTTTGAGTATTTCTTTTCTTTTATTTGTTTTTTTTATTTATTTATATATATTTTAATTTTATACTGTAGTTAGTTGTGGATGAAGCGTATATTGCTCGGGCTGTAATAAACATATTAGAACTCGAGCGGTTAGTAGCGGATGGCGCTGGTGTCTGTGCTTTAGCAGCAGTGATGCAAGGTCTGGTGCCGGAATTAAAAGGAAAACGGTATAGAACTAATTTAGTTCGATTATTTTTGAAATTATAAATTTTCATTTACTGTATTAACATATACATTTTTCAGTGTTGTCTGTGTAATAAGTGGAGGTAATATAGATCCAGCGAGGCTGTCGCGTACTATACAGCGTGGACTTGGGGTGTGTGGGAGATACATGCGTTTTGCTGTGGCTTTGCCTGATAATTGCCACGGCCTAGAAAAGCTTGCTAAGGCTATAACAGATGAGCGTGTGGTACTCAAGAGCCTTACTACAGAACAAATATGGGTCCATAGCGACGTAGGAATTACTTGGGTTAGATATTTTAGAAAATTAGAAGGATAATTTTATTATAAATGGTTTTACGAAAGTATTTGACGTTGTTTAAACATATTGTTTTGTTTATTATATATGTAAAACAAATAATGATCCTAATACAATAAAGTTTTATATACATATGACATAATATGATTTGACTTTATAATATATTTTTGTCAGGCCAATGTTGTAGTTGAAGCTGGCAATGAAGAACATGCTTCTAATTTCAAAGATCATCTAAGAGACCTGTATCCAACGATCAGGTTTGCAATGACTGATATTAATGATAAACATAAAGTAACCATAAGGTAGATTATTCAATATGAATTTGGCTAAATGTAATGTATTTATTTCAAGAACAATAAATTAAAGAAATTACATAATTTGGTTTCCAATATAAATTATAATAGTAAATCAAAAAGAAAACTAAGAATATAAATGCCTTGAAGTGTTAATAAAAAAACAAGCTATCTCATCGTTTTTATCCAAAAGTAATTTCAATATTAACTAATGAATACTATAAATAATAAGATTTGTATATTTATTATAAAAATAGTTCAGAATAAATAAAAAACATTTTGGATTTTATGTTTTATTATTTACTTATTCATAATTAAGCGACAGGATCATCACCCTTTGTTGCTCTTGTGTATATCACTTGACCATGGTGTTGAACTACTTGCTTAATTAAGCCTGAAATAAAAACCTTGGTTATAGTTATTGAAATATTTAGTACTTTTAACTAATTTGAATTTAAGATTATCAGACTCAATATATCAGTATTTTACTGTCATGGTTTATCCAGTGTAAGAGATCATCACAAGACAAGTATTTAATATATAAAATGTGATACATTTAATATGTATATATATATATTAAATATGAAAAATTCAATTAAGTGTTAACACTAAATTTTATGAATTGTATAAAGGCCCGAGCACGACCTTCACCAATGAAGAATACAACCAAGAAGAAGAAAGGCACAAATATTAGACACAAATCACTAAATATGGTTATTTAATAAATTAGTGGTATTTAAAATATTATACATTGTTTTCTATATTTAACTAATATGCCATAGCTCACCTTTTTCTCTTAATTCGATAAGAGCCCTCCTGGCGAGGGATCCTCTAACCTTCAATCTTTCAGAGACCACCGCTGGAGTGATGAGCTTATACTGTGGTACTTCTTTGTACAGTTTTTCGTACGTGGGTTTATCAAACAACACCTGGTTGTTTAACTTGTCACGTACTTTTCCTTTGGACCACTTCTGCAAGTTACAAAAATAAAACGAATAACAACTTTTTAAATTAATGGTTATCAACAATACTATATATACTTAACCATCAGACTCAATATATCAGTTCAAATTTGCTCTCACAAATCTCAAGTTTAAAGAAATAATCACTTGATTTCAATTTTTAAAGTATTCTACCACTTTGCCACCTAACCTCACTAATGTCATGTTATATATTATACCTTCTTCTTGGCTTTGCCGCCACCAGATCCTTCCTTCTTCTTCTGTGTTTTCTGAGGCTGCTTTGCCGAGGATTTCGCGTCCTTCTTGGGCGGCTACAATAAAAATATTAAGTTGATATGACATCTTGGACCACGAGGTTATACGAAAACGATTAAGTGATAGAAATATTATTAATATATGTCGGTTACAGTAAAATTGTAATTAATTCGATTGAAATATTTTTTATGAATATCTTAATGCCGATATCACTAGTGAAATCGATCTAATCTATTATTTTTATTCAATAAACGCGAGTTGGCATGAGCACTCACCATCTTGCAAACGAAAAGAAATAATAGACGCTTGTACAGATAATTTATTGGATTCTTGAAACAATCCTCATGTTATACAGATTAAAAATATTGAATATTATATAAAAATTTAAATTTTATTAATAGATTATTAGTTAATTTCATTAGTTAATTGAATTAGATATATATTTCCAAAAATTGAATTCGTCTAATACGTATGTTCGTGTTTCTATTTACATTTTTTATACATACTGTGGCAGATAAGGTTCATACATTATAATTTATTTCTTTAATAGTAAATTTTTTTTCATTTATTATTACATAATAATTGATAAAAAGCTCGTTTAAAAATCAACTATCTTGAGCTCTAAGTAAAAATTGATATTATTTTGAACAAGTTAAGTGTAAAAAAAACACATAATCGTAAGGAAAATATGGGCTGTGTCTGTAGTGCTTTAGTAAATTTAATTTAAAAAAGCCTATTTCTTTTCCATTTCACTTGAATGGATAACATTTTATTTTTAAATAAAAATGTATAATACATTTTTTTATAAAACTTAGCAAAATATATAATTTATATAGGAATATATTTTAATGAGGAAAAAATCTTTAAAGCCTATAAAATTTGAATAATCAAATGCGCATACGCTTATAAAATTACGTAATATTATTCGATATTTTTATTTTTATTAGCTTTGCGGTTACTCAGTCCCGTATAGAAAAAGTTAAACCAAGATTGTAATTGTAGACGAAGTTTGTTTTTTAGGACATTTCGCTTCCAATTTTCCTCTCATTTTTGTTGTCTCATCCTATACCATCATTTAAAATATAATCTTTCTCTGAGTGCGTATCGAATCCATAACCATTGCATCTACAAGGTCATTGTTTTATTGCCCCACCATATATTAATTTTTTTTCAATTTTGGTTTTATTAAATTCTAAGCACTACACAGTACGTATTCATAGTATTAAAATATGTAATCAATATTTTAGAACAAAAACTGATTTATTATCCAAAGATCTAATTTTAAATGAAATTGCAATAATTTTTACATTAACACAATATAATTTTTAATATTCTTCTATTGTAAAGCTCGACAAACCACTATAACACATTATATAAGGTGAGTAAAGAAAAAATTTAAAAAAAAATATATATTTAACATTCTTTAAAAAAATATTTTATTATAGAATTGCAATAATAACAAATACATTAAATTTGTGACTGTAAGGATTCATAATACGCCAATTCTTCGTCTGTGACTGATGGCCGGAAAGACTCCACTCCTTGCCATAACTCTGACACGCCTATTATAACTGCATCCGTTGTTAAGTCGCTTTCTTTTAAAAGGCCTAAAAATGATGTACAAAAAATTTGGTATTAAGGTGTACTTAAAAAAAACAGAGTGTTCTTAAGCAAGATTATTTAGAAAGGTGAACAGAGAGTACCAAGTATTGTGAGTTAAAATATTCCGTTTTTCATTTTCCGGTCACTTTAAAGACACTGTGTATTGGATAGCTGTCTAAACATTCCCCCGAGTAGAAATCGAAGACAATTATCGCTGACACTACTTTATGTAACGGGGCTATAGCGGCGGTATCTAATTTTTACCTAATACGTAATACAATTTAAAATGTTCAAAATATTTCCTAAAAAGAACAAGCAATTAAGGAAGGACATCGTGGCCCTGTGGGACATCGATTGTAAACGCTATGGTTGTGGGTTCGATTCCCACTCGGGGGAATGATTATACTTAAATTTGAGTTGAGTTTACAATCATGTCTCGAATTCAGGCGGAAAGCGAAAAACGGCGAATTTTGCAACTAGTTTCTCTCTACATACTTGC
Source organism: Philaethria dido (assembly GCA_033558755.1). Lineage (NCBI taxonomy): Eukaryota > Metazoa > Arthropoda > Insecta > Lepidoptera > Nymphalidae > Philaethria > Philaethria dido. Next base: position 471,049 of record JAKGSA010000503.1, read on the forward strand.
ATATAAGTAGAATAAAGCGTGAAGCTGAAAAAAATAGTTTTTTTTATAATAATACCATCGTGAAGTTTGTTGACGAGCGCGCGTACGGCGGCGGCGCGCGCCGCGCTCGCCACGTGCAGGAGGTCGGCGCCGGTGCACCGCTCGGGGAGCGCTGCCGATACTTCTTCCAAATTTACTTCTTCTCGGAGTTTATAACTATTTACAACAATTTTAAATAAATAAAAACAAACACTTAACATTCTGAAATACTTTTGGTTTATTAAAAAGTGTGCGTATTAATTTATCATTACATTTTAAAAATTGCGACAAACTTAATACTTATCTACATTTACAAAGATTTAAATAGTTTCAGTATAAATAATCTCAGTATATATATATTTTTAAAACTTAAATATTATGTTAATTATTTTTTAAAAAACACAGTTAAAATATTTAAAAACATAATAAAAAAAGTTACGTATAGGTATCACTCTAGCTATACATTCCTATAACAGATGCGCTTAAATTCTAATACACTTGTTACAATTTATTTTTGTTTATTTATATTATAAATGCGAAAGTAACTCTGTCTGTCTGTCTGTTACGCTTTCACGCCTAAACCACTGAACCGATTTTGATGAAATTCGGTATGAAGATAGAACTAAACTTAGGAAAGGACATAGAATACTTTTTATCGCGAAAAAAATGATAGAGGGGGTTGAAATAGGGGATGAAAGTTTGTATGGAAGTTCATTATTGTCAAACATAAAATCATGTAAGATTAACTGTTTATAACTTTGACACATAAACCACTTAACCAATTTTGACAAATAGTCTAGACCTTAGGAGACTATAGGATACTCCTTATCATATCGCGTGATATAACCGAATTTCACGCGGGCGAAGCCGCGGGCGAAAAGCTAGTATCCTATAATATATATTTACCTTCTACATAATGCTTGAAGAACTGAAGTCTTTTCTCTCAATCCAGTATAGGGACCGACATATATTAGTTTATCGAGGCGACCAGGACGAAGGAGAGACTGTTCTAGTAAGTCTGGTCTGTTTGTGGCCCCCATTATAAACACAAAACTTGACGAGTCTGCATCTATAATTTTATCAAAATACATTTCACAATAACAATTATAAAAATGGTACTAATTTTAACTTATAATTTTTAAATATAAAAGGTAATTTTAGTGATGTATTTATTATTTCTCTACCAAACTAACCTGTTTTTTAACGGATTAAATCAATTTTAGATACTTTTGTTCATGCATATATATAAAACTTCTCAAGAGTATTAAATATAAAGGCCATCGTGACGTAGTGATACGTCTGTAAACGTGATGGCCATAGCTTCGATTCCCATTTAACAGAAACAAAAATTATATGTAAATAGTTTTCATTTCCTCAATCTAGTAGGGTAAAGACGTTGAACTCCACCGCTAACCACATAATAACTCGAATTTTTGGGGTAAAACTAATATAGATTGTCTCTAGACTACGTTATCTTCTTCATAACTGCAGTCCGCTATATTCTATACATCTATATATCACATCGTGAAGCAAAAATGTTGTACCCCTTTTTACGAAAATTAGGTGGACGGAGGAGCATAAAAATTAGCACACCTATAGTTTATATATACATATATAGCGAAGGAGTGCAGAATAATAATGTTTTTTTTTTAAATAATGTACAAAAAATATATTAAATTAAATGTTACGCAACCATGGTTTGACATCCATGTTAGTATAAAGTGACGTATACGTTGCTAGGCTACGCGTTGTTGACGGGGACACTAGTAAGTATAAATATAGCTAAGGTATGTAGTATAGGTGTGTACCGTCTGCGGTGGCGACGCCGTCCAGCTCCGCCAGCAGCTGGCTGACGACGCGGTCGCTGGCGCCGCCGGAGTCGCCGGCCGCCCCGCGCCGCGGCGCCAGCGCGTCCAGCTCGTCCAGGAACACTATGCACGGGGACGACGCGCGCGCCGACGAGAACACTGCACACACACGCAACCATTATATTAATAAAGACGAATGATGGCCGCCGCTACAAGATGGCGGACACGCCATTTTGTAGCGGCGGCTATCTTGGATTCACAATAATATTGAATATGGATAATTGTATTGTCACCGGAATCAAAGGCTAAGAAAATCGGTTAACGGAAAGAGGGCTTTAATTTCAACTACTAAATTTGACCCAAACAAACAAACGTGACATTGGCGAAGTGATTAGTGCTCAACTGGCACGCTCGGAACGCCATATGATAAGAACCAAACCAAACCATTAATAAAGACAAGAATTAAAAAAGAAAAAAAAATTAAATATAGTTTTTCGCAGAGAGAACCTAGAGTCGAGACAATCCGTTCGTCGCCGGTAACAAATATTAACCTCTTCTAATATGCGTAGTGAGTATATTAGAGAAGGTTAATATTTTAGCTGAGTGGACATTATTATTTTGAATTAAATGTGTATGTATAGTGTTATTTGTTGTGTGCGGTAATTTATTTTAATGATATCTTTTGATTGTTTTAAGAAGTGCTTAGAGAGCAGAGGCCAGAGCTCCCTAGGATACTTAATTTATTATATTACATGCATATGTACATTTATTACATTTTAATAATAATATGGCATAGAGAATATATAAAAGTCAGCTCTCTACTTTCTGAACATCTTTTACTATTATGAAACCATACCTTTTCTTACATTTTCTTCAGATTGTCCTATATACATGTTAAGTAGTTCAGGTCCTTTGACACTCATGAAGCTCACATTCAGCTCCGTGCTCACTGCTTTTGCAACAAGAGTTTTCCCACATCCTGGCGGCCCATATAACAGAATACCTGGAAATATCATATTATTTATTGTATTATATATAACTATTCTCTGTACTTAAAAAAAGGATTTTTTTTTGGAAAAAACTTTGTTTATAGTGCTTTTTTACAGTAGGGTATAAAACACAGGCTTAAGATACTTTCCGCAGTATTAAGGCACTTGTCAGACAGTTGTTGGGTTGCAAAATTCAATGTTGCGTTTTTCTTTACAAATAGTAATGAAAATAAAAAAAATAATATGTTACAAATACAAAATGCAAATAAAAAATCTTACCAGATCGTTTTAAAGATGAGTTCTTAAATAAATGAGGAAATTTAATAGGAAACTCAATGGTTTTCAACAATTCTTTTTTTAATTTTTCTAAGCCGCCTATATCTTCCCAATATACTTTTGGGATCTTTGGTGTATCTAAATGTTGACTTTGTAGGTTTCTAATAGAATCTGTAATGAAATAAAAATTACATATGAAAACTTATCCAACTTTAGGTTATAATTATATAAAAACTTACAAATTTACATCTGTAAACAAAATATGTTAGCAGTAGCAAATATTAGTTTAAAAAAGGAATGCTTAAACAATTAAGAAATGTAAAGAAAAAAAAATACCTAAAGCTTTATTAAAATCTTCTTCTTGAATATAACTCAAATTAGGATCTTGTGATATATAGGATGAACATGCAGTCTGTTTTAAATATGATTCTCTCATGGCAAAGTGTATCAATGTATCCAAATCCCCATGGGCAAAGGTTTCTGTTTTAGATGCCACCCTATATAAGGCATCATTTACATATTTATCTACATTTTGTTCTTCTAAATTCATTAATTTTTGGTTTGACTTTTTGGTATTAACAAGACCATCTGTCATGTTCAAATTTATAGCACTTGCATACCATTTTAGCATTTGATGCCTTTGTTGAAGGGTCAATTTTGGTATGTGGATCGTTTCTAGGAATATTCTCATCATGTTTGGTTTTAAATCACTTTTCTCTGTAATTGCAATAAATATAATGGGATGTTTTGTATAATTTTCATACAAGTCAGTTATTGTATTAGTAAAATATTCCATTATTCGATGGTCTTCATTGTTCTCAGCGTCTACAGCAAACACCTGAAAAATACAATGAAATTATCAAAAATAAGTAAAGTGCACATTTTATAATATTTTCATAATATATATTTTAAATTTAGAATAGCTACTCACTTCAAAATTATCCATCAAAACAATTGTAGGAGCAGCAGCTTTAGCTTTTTGTATCATACTATTAACTTTACTTTCAGTCTGTTTTGCTGTTGAATTTTGTATGGAATTGCAATCAACATGTAAGCAATTGAGGCCTAAAATATACATTGCAATTTTTAAAAACTTAGTACAGTACATAGTATTTCTTATAAAATATCATAGTTTTGTTCCTACTACAATAATGTTAACATATTTAAAATGCTTACCATTGTATTTAGCCAAAGTTTTTACAAGAAGATGTCTGCCAGAACCCAGGGTTCCAGTTAATAGTAGCATTGGTATTATTGGGGTTGCTAAAGTTGCAGATAGTTCTTCTGTAATTAATTATTATTTAACTTAAATTTACTATTACACACAAAAATACAAAATTAAATGCACTAACACACAAGAATACAAAATTCAAATTGAGTACCTATTTCACCATTTAAAAATAAATTTATTGTCTCTTGCAAAATGTTAAATTTTTCTCTAAGCCCATCTGGACATAGATGGATATTATGATGTGTTGAACCAGCTAATTCAAAATATTCATTCTTTGGTTTTATATAATGAGTATTCTCTCCAAGTGTCAATTGAGTTATGCCTTTTACTATATAATGTGAAGGTATTATATTACTATATCTGTCTATTGTTCCATCCTGTGCTTGTAATTTTCTACACTTAAAATATATTTTTCCACTAGATTCAATTAAATCTAAGTACTTATAACTATATTTAGACAATATTTGCGGGGTAAGATCAATGCTGATAATATCATTAGGAGAAACAGCTTTGGGTAACTCAAAATGATTACTCAATATTTCTTTTAAAAAGTCATTTTCTAAGTCATATTCATTAACAATAAGATTAACTTCAGCAATTGTTGCTATTTTTGGTGAAAAGTCAAAAGAAATAATAGGATGAAATGATATGTTAATGTCCATTTTATTATCAAGTCCAAAGGTTAAAATACTATTCAAATATTCATTTTCATTTGTATAAGCTATGCTTCCAGTTACTAACTTAGATCCAACAATGGGAACAATTCTTTCATAGTCAATTTGTGGTTTGTTATCAGTCCAAAACTTTTTATGGATTTGTGATGTTACTACATTTAAATTATATTTCAAGCTTGTGCTTGTACTTCTGTTATCCATACTCTTATATTTACTTTTGCAGTCTTTAGCCACTCTCATAATTACCCATAACACTCCATTATCTTTGTAAAAATAATTTTCCACTGATAATTGAATAAACTGTTCCCTAGGAATAATAATACATTTATGTGACAGGACTGAGAAATTTTCTTCTACTAAATGATCTCTTAAAAGAGAATTTATAACATTTTTTGGAAGAGTTCTGATAGTAAAATTATTCATTTTGTTTCCATATAGACCCTTATTGATATAATATCTACTTTTAATAGCTAGAAAAACTAAAAAAGTGTCAATATTAAACTTTGGATATAATATTTTCAGGCATAACTTCAGCACCCATAGTTTTAAAGAGTCCACTTTCTTCATAATAGTGCAAAGAAAAATATAAATAAAATAAAAAATAAAACAATTTTTAAAATTTTATCAATATTTATGCAAATGGTTTAAAAATTACTTGTTGAAGTTATAATTTAAACTTTTGTTATTGTGAAAAATATTATCGTCCACTGATATCATTTTTGAAAATGTCAACTATGACATGATAAAAATAGGGTTGCTGCTAATGAAAAATATCAGAGTTCCAGACATTTGTAAAGCATGTCGAAAAACAGGTACATTAGAGTACCAAACTTATTCTTTTCTTTTGTCTATTGAGTATTGACATAAAATAACACATCCGTTATTTTGAAAAGTACAGAAAATGTCTAATTCTTAATACATTTATTATTGAAATACTCACATATGTACAATCACTAAAATAGCTATTTTTTTAACAGTGGAAAGGAAACATTGGCGAGTTAAACGATGCATTTAACTTGGGTATCGTTTAACAATATACGAATGCTTCTAATGGCTTGCATGCCAATTGTTATATTTTATTTAATTTGGCTGATAAATACATCAGAAAACATAAGAAGTGATGAAGGAACACTTTTAGATTTAGTTTGCTGGCCTGATGGTAACGCTATTCCAGTTATAATTGCGTGTGGCTCCATTGTGGCGGTTGTTATAGAGGTTTAAACATTTATTATAAAGTAAAAAAATAAATTAGCATTTAAAATATCAATATGTTAAAGAACTTATACCATATTTGCCGCCTCGCGGACTTAGTTTAAAACCCAGCGCTCCGTTATGTTTAAGTTAATTGAGGATATATGTACTTATAATGTAACCATATCTTTAAGAGAATTTTGAACTTTTCAGTTGTACATGTAACTATGATGTCATTTCAATTATTTTTTTTAGTTATATGGGTTATATCAGCTTTTTAAAGCCGGTTTGTCTAAAAAGGAGTACAATGTAACAAATGGTCTCTTTTATTATATCTGGGCATTAATAATAATAATTATTATATTTCTCGCAATCGTATTTTATTCAGCTCTTCAGTCTTCTATAATAAGAGGTAGGTAAATACAAATCCTTTCACCTGAAAAGAAAACATAAATTAGCTGCAATATGTATGCTTATTAAAACTTTCAGCAAAAATAAAAGGTGGTATAACGAAAGCCATGTTGCGATACGCAACTCATTTACCATCTAAAATTGCAATAGATCGTCTACAAACGCGTTTTCATTGTTGCGGGCGAGTTAATTATCAGGAATGGTTTTTTATACCCTGGTACACACCGGAGCAGAGTATGGACTCTGCCCTGTAAGTATTAATATATTATTTTAGGAAATGTTTAGATCGATACGTGTATAATAATGATTTTAATATTTGAATACTTATCGTAGTTTTTAATTTTAACATATGCATATTCACAGTTAAAATGATGATGTTCAGGTATTTTTTAAATATATTACACTCTCTCAATAGCTCGGTACGCAAGTTCATAGCGGATAACGTGCCATACAGTTGTTGTTCCATGAATGCGATGTGGCCTTGTATTCATCATGGGGTCACAAAGATGGGCACGATATACAAGTACGATCCTACTGTAAGTTTCATTTGTATTCAAAGATAGCATTGAAATTGTTATTCTAATAAGCAAATTCTGTATGTCATAGGTATACCTATTCAAATATAAATCTTTTAGTAAAATATGTTAATATGTACTATAATATCTATTGACATTGAAATAAAAAAAGTTGAGGTAAACCCCCAGAATAAGAGACGATAAGCTGAATTTTCGTGTTTACGAAAATTTACTAAAATATTGTAATAAGTTTTCCAAAAACTGATATATTATACCTTGAATATTTTGTACGATGCTGACCCGAGATTTTATCAAGTCTGAGATATATACCGCCTAAGTAAATTTGGCTTATAATATTCCATCGGGAGGATGATCGCTTATTTGGCTTTTTTTGTAGCAAAGAAATAATGAATTATTACATTAAACCCGTTTGAAATTATTGAAATCAATATCTTAATATTAAAGTATTCCTATGTACGAGGAAGAATTGCACACATATGAATTGAAATAAAGGTATAAATTTGAACAAATCAATTACCTATATCAATACAAGTACAGGATAATCTGTAACGTACATTGAGGTCTCGTTCTATTAATAAGGGTTAAGGTTTTAATTACGATAAGTAATTAAATTGTCCATTAATCCAGTTAAATCAAAGTAGACCGAGAACAGTCTAATTCAAGAAGTAAAATTTAAATAATGATAGGTGAATGCTATTTTTTATAAGGAATGTAATTTATTTCAGAAGCAATTGACCATTTGGGAAGACGGATGCGAAGAAAAATTAATAGCGGAAATGATGTCGGTGTCGTGGCGCTTTAACTCTGTTATGGCTCTTATTATTGCAGCAATGGTGCGATTTGTTAAACTTTTATTTTTTTAATTAAACAAATATTTAAGTATAAAAAGATGTAATTGAACATATATATATATACGTATACGCGATATAAGTTGCGGGTTCAAATCCCACATAAATTTACTTAAAACTCTGATATTGGGACATTTTTGTGATTTTTTTTAATTTACCAACTTACACATTAATTTTATATACTTCACATTTATTTTCTTATATTTGTCCCGGATCATTTTGGAAAAATCAATAATGCTTTAACTGAAATTATGTAAGGATATATACAGATACTTTTGATTTATAAAATTCAATAATAATTCAACTTTTGCGCGCAAACTAAATTAGGCCGAAATAGTAAGATGAAGAATTCTTTTGTGTATTACAAAATTGAATACCTAACAGGTACTCAATATTTATTTAGATTTCACAAATCATAGCGGTGCGTTATATCCACACGGCATACAAAAATGGCCTTCACGTTGGCAATCAGATCACATGTGAAGCTTACCTTTTGCGTTCAGTCACTGACACTAAATTAGACGTTCCTAAAAAAAAGTGGTTCAAGAGAAAGTTTCCTTCGAGAACGTCGCAATGGGCAACCACTAGGTACAAGCGTGTTGATACAACCGCAACCTCGTCAGGATCGGAGAGCTTGGAGGAGTTACTTAAACCTATATATGAGTAAATATAATCATAATATACTAAAAATATATCGATGTAATAACTTATAAGCCATACTTTAAGTTCTATTATGAATCTCTTATCACGCAATGCCTCAATTCGGCGGAACGTGGGGAACGGAAATGTTAAAAGAGAACGGAGTGTCTTTACACTAGGGTCTCTGGTACCCTTTACCTTCCTTGCTATTTTTGGGATACAGGTGAAGGAAAAAAATGTTCGCTTTAGATTATATAAATAAAGCTAACTCAAAAAATATATTTTGAAAAAAATAGTTTGATTTATTTAATGTTAATCATAATATCGTACTCTTGTAGGTAGGTAGATACTAAAGTGCTTTATATTGCTTAAATTTTAAACTCGTAAGTTTTGAAAGGAGTTCCATTTTATTTGTTCAACGCACGTTATGAACTGTTTCCATTTATAATTATAATGTAAAATCATATTCGTGTAAAGTGAAGGTCAAGGGACGGAATTTGTGTTGTTTTTGTGAAATAAAACATTGGAAGAATGGTACAAATATATATTCGAAGCACCCGTTTTGTAAAACTAATGAAATAAAATGCTTAAATGATAATTTTATATTTAGTTTACCATAAAAATAACTTTAATTACATATAACTTTTATTATAAACCGATACTTATAAACTAATAACTGATAACCAATAAATGTTTTAAGTGAACAGAATACACGCCTTGTAACATAAATATATTAAAATAGCATTTTCATGACGGCAAAGACTTTAAGAGATATATTTTATGTAAATTTATTTTTCGTTGAGAAACTTTTGTATCTTATGTGGCTCAGCCAGCTCCTTCAATCGATGGAGGTTGTCCCACCATAACTTTAGCCGGTGTCGACGGATCATATTAAACCATGGTGTTAATGGGCCCTCTAATGTTGGAATGAACCTAAAAAATAATTAAAATCAAAATAATTATATAGGCAGCCTCACCCTTTCTTCCGCATAGCAGGCTAGGCAGGAAGAATCCAATGAGTCAAGAGTTGCTATGTCACACCGTTCCCCGCTCTTTGCCCGAATTGGCGATACTGTGTATTGAGTGACGAATCACAATGCTTTGTTACACCACCAGAAATATAAAATAAAATTATATACAATTATTTCTAATAGTGGACTTCAAAACTATTACCAATAGCTTTTGCGTTTACAATCAGTTTCTCATAGCTAATTGTTTTAAAATATTTTTTTTGCGAATTTGTTGAAGTTAATATAAAGTATATACTTTGAAATACATTGAGTTCCGCCACTCAGCACGCCTCAATTCGGCGGAAAGTGGGGAATGGAGTGTCTTAACACTAGGTTCCCTCTGCCTACCCTGCTATATGCGGGATACAGCGTGAAGTTATGTCTGTATGTACTTATAAACCAAGGATATACCAAGGATAATCATTAAAAGAAAAACTTCCTCGCTGAATGCGACAAAATGGTATTTTAAATACTCATGTGCATTCATTTTTATCGCTGGCTTTAACTAAACAAAACGGGTGACACGTATTGAACATGAAACAAATATAGAGTACTTTATGTTAATACCATTTCCATACCCAAGTGTTATGGGTTGGCATTGATTAACTATATATATATTCAAAGTCACTTCTGGGGCTTCAATATATTTTTAACAATGATCGGTCTGGTGAGATAAAGTGCGACGCTCCCGTTCATCGTGCAATTTTTATTTAGGATGAACTCGTTAATATACTCCTATACTCTCTTTCTACCCACCTAGGACAAGACCCATGTGAGACCAAATGTCACTAGCTTTTTTGTAAAGAATTGTAAATACTTACGAGTTAAATTCATTTTTTGGTACGAAGCAATATTCGGATATCTCGTCAGAGTTGGGTTTGATTTTGACGTCGGCTTGGAAGAACAGAATGTGGTCGATTTCATGTTCACCCCACACACCATCTCCGGGATCATGGTAGTGCACTCGTGTTAAAAAGGTAAATAATTCCGGGTCCAGCTGAACAAATATACCTTATTTTTATAAACAGCTTTTTTTTTTTTTTATGGATAACGGATGGCAAACGAGCAGAAGTACCACCTGATGGTAAGTGGTTACCTTCGCCCATGAACATCTATACCACCAGAGATGTTGTAGATGCGTTGCCAACCTAGAGGATACAGATGGAGGGGGAGGATAATGTAGTAGTCCGCTATCGGAACCACCACATTTTGGGGAAAGGATGGGTAGGAAAGGGGAAAAAACCTGGCTTACATGCCATCGAACCGGAACACATCGTAAGATATTTGGCGGTTCGTCTTTGGAAACGAACGTCTTTCCAAACGGAGGACGAACCTCCTACCACCAAACAGCTATTTGTTAATAGCTGTTTATATGCTATTAGCATCATGAGGTTTGGTAATATAAATTGTTTTAATTTCCTCAGTTTAATAATACAAAGCGCGGAGTTGGTTTCGGCCATTTAACACAGAATATATTTAAAAATTATCAAAATTATATAAGAAGAAAAAACTGAAATTGATAAAATGAGAGTACAACAAGTTCATAATCGATTGGTAATGATAATGTGGGAATAACTGAAAAATAGATATTCGACAAATACCTTTTGTCAGTATGTCTAACATTTTTAGAGAGTGTGTAAAAATTTTAACTTATTGAGACTTGAACCCGTGCCTTTTGTGAAGCCTCAAAGCGTTCTAATCACTAAGACATACGTTTCTATCCAACTACACCGACTTTCTTATACTGATTTTTTTTTTTATTATTATTTTTTATCTCCTTCATACTACAATAGGTGATCTAATACATTATTTGTATACTAAATGAAAAAAAAAATATAATTTCTAGAAAACTGAAGGTAATTATACCATAATTACTTTTTTGCTAGTAAAACTGAATAATATACAGAAATAAAAAAGCCAAGGTAGTATGAGGCAAGCGGTGATAAATGTCACTTTTATTATTATACGTAAATATTTCCAGTTAAAGCAACCAAAGTTTATTATGTAGGTACATTAGCTGAGACATAAAAAATGTATATTTTTGTATATTTGAATACAGCATTTATAGTCTATGTTTATAATCATCTTAATGAACAAAAACATAAATTTACTGTTTCTTGTTACGAAATATAAATTAGTGAATAAGAAATTTAATAAAATAGATTTTTTTAAACTTACTTTTATATGCTTTAAGCATATATGTATAGCAGAAATTACTTGTTCATTTTTAATTTATAGCAATTCGATCTTAGTAAAATAAATTTACATTAAACTTTTGATAAGCTGTGAAGTGACAATTTATTTTAATTTATTGACGATTTTATAAATAGACAGTAAAGTATAGATATGTCTTTGTATATGTATATTCATTTGTCATTATCATTATCCTGCCCCAATTAACCTTCAATTGGATTTTTGCACTCAAAACATGTTTTGATATGTTATTTGGAGATATGCTTGGTTTAAGTCACATTTTTGGGTCACTTCTAAAAATAAATAGAGATTTTAAATGTCTATAAATTATTAATCTTAAATTCTTCTTTACTATTTTGGTAAAAAAAAGTTCAGTTCAGTTTAATTTTCAGTCACTTCAGTTTTTTTTTTGTCATAAAATCCTAATAAAACACCATTATAATTTAATACCATTCCTATTATAAGAATATTCATCAGCTTTGAAATGTTGATTGTGAATTTTAAATTCAATTCAATTGAAATTAGAATTTCGCGACATATCACTTTCATTTAAGTGTGTCTTCATTTATTTATACTCAGTATATTAAAATATATTTACCTGGTCAAATGGTATACCCAACTCATGGTTCAACCTGCGCCTTGCAGCTGTAATGACTTCCTCAGGCTTATTGTCTATAAATAATGGGTGACTACAACAAGCATTAGTGTAGTATTCTGGATATGTTACCTGTTAGAGAATAATTATTTTGTGGGTCAATGTTATTATCTATATAAAAAAGAAAATTTTTATGTTTTACAAATAGCAGGGTAATCAGAGAAAACAGTGTCAAACACTGTTTTCCTATTTCTGCCCTAAATAGAGTCACTATTGAATTTAGCCCAGTTATATTGTACTATGCATTGATAAAATATGTTAAAAAAATATATAAGTGAAATGAGGTGGCATTATTAACTAGCAATAGATTTCAATATCAGTCAAAATCAACAACAGTAGCAGTAATGTTTGGTTAAAGTTTTTTTGATCATGTTTTGTTGTTATATGATGTATAGTCATACAATTATGATTAATTATAAAACATGTTTTTTTTTTAAATATAAATACTTCTTATTACATAAAGGTCACTTTGCAGACATTTTATGTCACTACATATAAATTTTGTACTAGATACTATGTACTTAAAAATGTATAAAAATATAAATCTTATTGAAAATGTTTCAATATACATAGGACCTAACTTGGATTACAAAAATTAACTGCACCCTGTTGAAAATACCATACACACTACAAATAAATTTTATATAAAGGTATGAAAAATTAAATATCACAATCAAATGTTTCATAAATGTATATATAATATATAGTGAAATATCATAATTTCAAGTTAAAGGTACATTACTTTTTGGTTTGATCTCCTCTGCATGAGCATGTCCCCTCTTTTATTGAAAAGAAATACACTAAATGCCCTATGTAGCAAAACACTTCCATCTGGACCAACTCTGTGACATTCTTGTTTAGTTGCTGTTCCAATAAAGTTGTCCTTTTCATCAACCAGCAAGCAAATGTCCTTGTCTAAAGCTTCAGACTAAAATAAAGGTTAATTTTTAATGATAGTTTATCTTAAATATTACCAAAATAGAAAAAAAATATATAAGTTGCTTATTAAGTATCTTACCTGCACAGGTTCAATATTATCTTTGAGTTCAGGCTCTGGTTTGGATGGATTAGATGCAAAGAGTCTTTTTTGTCCTCTTACATTATTCAATATAGACCGGGTGAGACACCGCACAAGCATCTTCAACAGAATTTGAGACCAAACTGAACACAAACTTTATACTCATTTGACACAATTTGCATATGACAACTATACGAATATCGAGATAAAATTTAACTTATTTTCATCAACCATTGCAAGATGAACATAATAACGAAAGCATGAAAAATATTTTTTTCGAACCATTACATTTTTATTTCTAATAATAAAAATAATTTTAGTGGCATAATAAAATTATATGTAAATTATTGGTTTAATAAAAAAGAAAGTAATAATAGTAAAAAAAAATTGCGAATAAACGTAAACTTTATCGAGTATATTAAATAAAACGACATTGTTTTTATATTAAAAGTATAATATAAAAAAAAATACCTTTATAAATTTATAAACGTACGTGTTACTAAATACCCATTAATTATAAAAAATATTTTAATTAAATAAATGACGTTTTTTACTAGTTGACCATTGAAAATACCAAAATGTCATCTGTCAAATGTCAATTGCAATTTGCCAACCTGAACACTGACCATAGACTAAGGTTTTAACTTTTAATGTTACTTGAGACGTTAGGTATAAGCTATATAAATGCAACAATGGTTAGTACAGTATGTATTAAAAATATTATGTAATAGTACAAGAAGATTCTGGTCCCCAATCACTTGGCTCGTGAAGAAGCAGATAACTTAAGATGGTTATCGCCGCCACTGCCCCAACGTCAATTCTATAATAAAAAAAAAACCCTTGCCAAAACGAATGACATTTTTATTTAATAGAATGATCGTAATATAACATGTTTTCCTATAAATAAAATAGTTTCTTGTATTTAAGGAAATATAAAAACTTATCGGCTTTGAGATATAAAACATGAATTATTAATTTCGATTCAATTGCTAATCTTGACATAGTTGCGAAGTACCTTATAATGTATATACTCGTATAATAGTTGTCGATACGCCGGTCTGGTCAGACAAAATCTGAAAACGAATCTTATACAAAGAAAGATATTAAATGTAATTTTTATGTTTTACATTTAACGTGTAAGTTATTACTTTGGAAAAGCCAAATGAAAATACATTACATTACAAAACACATAGGAGGTTCTCAATTTACATACATACATACGAGCTTCACGCTCTATCCCGCATATAGCAGGGTAGGCAGAGGGAACCTAGTGTTAAGACACTCCGTTTCCCACTTTCCGCCGAATTGAGGCATTGCGTGCTGAGTGGCGGAACTCAACGCCGCGCTTAACCTTGTTACCAAACCCAGAAAATGAAAAAATCCATTTCCTGGAATGGGAATTGAACCCACGACCTGTCGCGTTTACAGTCCCATGCTTGTGCCTCTGCGCCACGACAGGCGTTAAGCTTTAGGTTCTCAATTTGACTGTATTTTTTTATGTCTGTTACAACATATTTTTTACTTCTGTTGTGGTCCCATTTAAAGTTAGTTAGGAACAATGGTTGAAAACTGTCGAATACTTCGTGCTGCATCACAATTATGTTTAGACCTTACTTGCATTAATCTCGTTCATTTATTATTAGTTAATTATAAATAGTTTGCAAGACATAATATACATGAAATTGTAACAGACGAAATTAAGTAGAGTGAGTAAGATCAACTTGATGTTTTAAAATAGTTAAAAGAGTAAACACGGAAAAGAAATTCTATTTTTAATTATATTCCCATAGACAGGACGTGTGCCTAAAATAACTATCAACTCGCGCGCATACCAAATGCAGTAGAGTTACTGCACATTCGTTTTTCGTTTAAAAAAATAATTTATTTGATTATTCAGTATAATTTCAAATCATTTCTGTAACTTATTTATTAATAAAATTCAGTTTTTACTGCAGCGGTATAAAATTACAGAAATGTCTAACGTGAAATTAGCAATAAGAGTTCGTCCGTTTACAGAAAAGTTGGTAAAATTGTTCCAAAAATTACAGAAAATTTGTTTAATATATTGTCTAAAATATATCTATTATTTTGTTAAAGAGAAATGAAATTGGAGAAAGATGGAGTGTCAGTTATTAGTGTTGCTGATGAACATACGGTTGCTATAACGAATCTTAAGGTAAGTCTTAAAAAAATAATCGTTTTTATATCGAAATATTAAGTTAGTATTATTTTTTAATGTATTTTAAAGTGTTATTCATATATTTGAGATAAAAGCAATATTAAAGAACCATAAAAAGTAATTGTCTAAATTGGTTACAAGGATTCCAATAGATTACAGATCTGAATCTTGCTACGTTCCAATTAATACATTTCTTAAATATTTATTGAAAATTTTTATACTAATTATTTTCGGATAGTAGGTATTACGAATTTATGAGAGTTAATTTAAATTTAACGTATATTTTCGTTCCATTTTTTATTTTTAATTTTTTATGTTCACTTTCAAAAAATATAGCTGTTTGAGTTTTTTTCTCTGTTTACATTACCACCTATGATCAAATGCAACTTTTATCGTCGGTGAAAATATATGATAAGTTAATAATTTATAAACTATCTTATATCATCCCGTTAAGCTATTTCAAACCTATTATGGGATATGAAATAGCTTTTTGTTAATGAAAATTTTGTTAGGCCAAATTTAAGCATACATCAAATTATAATATAAATTTAATAAATTTGAATATTATCAATGAGATAAGAGCAATTAATAATAATAGTTATTTTGCTTAGGTCAATGTCTCAGGCGCAGGAGACAGTCGTGAACGTGTTCGTAGATATTTCGCCGACTACGCCTTCGATAGCTCGTGTTCACCTATAGATCCAAATTATGCATCTCAAGAAGTGGTAAAGTTTGAAGAGGCAATATATAATTACTACTAGGGAATTAAGAAATCTAATTTATTTGTTTTATAGTTGCAGCTAAGATCATAAAGTCAATGCATAAACAAAGTTGCAGGCGAAACAATGATTGAATAAATTATTATGCCCCGCCATTATGTAATTATTTAATGGTTGTACGTGACCAAATAAATTTATACTACGCGATATGTGTGATGAAATGCGATAGGCTCTCTCTACCTATCTCCATATTGTTCTATTATAATATTGTAAATAAACAGTTAATTGTAATTTTAATATATTCACGTAGACAACATAACTCAAAACTATTACCTACACCTAAATGTTGAAAAGTAGCTTAAATCAATATTTATTTTATCATATAGCCATTTCTATACGTTTTTTTTATTTATTCAAAAAATATTATATTTTTATTTAATATTACTACATTACATATTTCCCGTTTAATTTCAGGCACAAATTAATATTGAAATATTTGTGTTGTAGATATTTGCAACGCTAGGTCGTCAAGTACTGTCGACAATTTCACGAGGTCAATCAGCTTGTGTACTTGCCTATGGGCAAAGTGCAACCGGGAAGACGCACACTATGATGGGGTCCCCTGGACAGCCAGGCTTGATACCACGAATATGCAAAGCTTTGGCTGATGAGCAGCTCTTCGATATTACTATAAGGTTTATAATTTTTTTTTAAATTATTATTTTTAAAAATTATTATTATACGTATAATATTTTATATTTAGGTAATATGATACTTATTATTAATTAATGTAATTGATAATGTTAGTTATTTAAATTAATTAACAAGAGTTAAATATAATCAAAATGATGTCTTTTCCCCGCATATATTAGAGTAGTAACTCTAATATATGCGGGGAAAAGATACTAAAGATACTAGGATACCTATCTAAGCAGCAGCAGCAAGCGGAAAAAAATGTTTTTTTTTAGTTTAATGTCTATTTCAAATATACAACTACATTTCAATCTGTAATTTTTTTTAAGCTTTTTTTAGTTACTTTTCTGGATATATTCATTAAAGAAATATTCTATTCTATAACTACTACTACTTTTACAGCTTGTATAAAAATAATATTTGCAGTGCAAATAGCTAAGCCGTACCTTATATTATTTAAACCTTTATTTGACCGTCTAACATTAACTTTTTTAATGTTTACTTAATTAATAAGTAAACTCTTTACGCAAGCTTGAAGGTCAAGGAGGGCCTTGACCTTTTTTAAGTATACCATAACATATTTCACACATACCTAATGTGTACATAAAATTAATGGTGAATTTGAATTTTTTATACTCGGTTTTCCGAAAGAGAATCAAGCAGGCACGCTATTTGGAGTAAACCTAAATTCTAAATAAGCCAAGCAAATTGAAGTGGATATAATGACATCTGCATTAGAATTGAATGCCGTTCAATTTCCTATATGTAGCAATTTTGTTAGATAGCAAATTGTTTCACTATCATTATGCATTGGGAATAAGGTAGTGATGGGCGCCATTCACGCGATTTACGATTTACACATTTACAATAAGCTAGACGGTATTTTTATCCACCTGTACAGTGTACCTACCTGTATTTTACTAATATCCTTTGTTTTATATTTACACATTTATTATCTTTAGTGGTCAACTCAAATTTAACGCTCTGAATGTCCTTCTAGACTAGTAAGTATACTTACATAGATTAGTCTTAATGTTTAAATTAGTTTATTCATGTTTTTTGATTAGCCTGTGTGGGATGTTGTTCCAAATATTCGTACTAAAATTGGTCCAACCAGTACCAGTAATAGTAACCAGTATTTGGAACAACATTATAAATGAAATGTGAAACATCGCTATTGATGAAGCATCAGACAAAAAGCTCATTGAACGTTTCGCAAATAAAAAAAAAAGGCTTTTTGTTTTCTTTATTTAAATTATGAATTTTATTATAAAAGTAATTAAGAAAATAATTGTAGATCATGTAATTATAATTATATAAAAAATGTTTCATTTTTTACTAAAAGTTTTAATTTCTGAGATATAATAGACCAATAAAAGGGGGGGAGGTCCCTTCAACCTCACTGTCTGTCGCTGGACGCCGTAGCGCCGTCTTCCCTCGCAATTCCTCGAAAATCTCATCAAATGATTTTTACAGTGCTATTTAATACAAGTTAAAAGAGATGACTCCTTGTTTAGCTTGACGATTAGGTACACGCTTTTTTGTTACACATAGCTGTTTTGTTTACATTGTAATATCTACATGTAAAGTTCCATTTTGACAGTTATTATTTCATATTATTTATATAATTTTCAATAATCCGTGATTCTTCAACGTTTAAAGCATTAATAAAGTGATTAGGCGTTTGCGTTTTCATGAAATTTACAAAGTTTGTTATCTTTTATCACCTCAGCTGCTTTGTTGGTCGCAAAACGCATTCGATTAAGTTCAAAAGTGTAATAAAGAAAGATAAAAGAGACGTTATGTTGCTACAAGGTCGAACCGACACGCAAACCTAGCACCCTGCCTATTCCGGCACTATCAGCGCTAATATCTACAATATGAGTATGTGTTTATATAATACGTGTGGTGCTTTTATGTGGCAGGCAGATACTATAGGTGGAATAGTGAAAACTAAAATACGAAAACAAAACAACTAAATAATGAGTACATTCATGTTTTTAACTTTCGAATATAGTTTTTGATTTTTTATAATAATTTTTATATCTATTTCGTTTTATATTGCGGTACATTATCTGTTTTAACAGTAGTTGTTTACTTTTATAAACATGCCTTTATATGCTATCAATACTGAAAAGTCTTGAAACAATACCTTAACTCACTTCTATCTATTCTATTTACCTGAACATTTCCATAAATAAATTTATTTAATATAATATTATCATAGCATAAACCTGATGTCCTCGCCATGGCGATAACATAAAAAAAATTCTAACGTGTTCCAAGTATTTTTTTTACAGACGTTGTCCCATTGCGTCACGATGATTGGAAATATTTTCCTTAAAAATTAACTTATTAGTAATTTAATTGCTTTTCAAATTGAAAACCAAATATTTATATTTTATTTTATGCAAAATTGTGCCAAATACATTATACTAGAAGGTATTAGGTACATAGATATAGCATCACGAGCATGAAATATATTTTAAGGGCGAAGTAGTTTGAGCTCAACTGGCACGTTCGAAGCACCACAAGTAGTGCCATAATGAGCTGCTCTATATGTATATATTATACATAAAACAACAAGCAATTTTCAAAATTTTCTCTATCTAAATTAAATCTTTTATAATGACAAATTGTGGATTTAGTCGGGCAATGCCTTTACAGCATAGTTGTACGACTTCAGGCGCACGTGAGCCGACGTCGGTCGTCGTCAATTTTGCTACACGTTGCTGTAATTCAGTCACACGTCATGTTTTCACTGAAATAGTCGCTTTAAAAACAAGTAGGTATCAAGTTATTAATGTTGACGTAGTATATGCTATTTTATAATCTTTTTAACCGATTTTAAAAAAGGAAGAATTTCTCAATTCGATTGTATTTATTATGTGTTACCGCATAATTTTTGACTGGGTGAAGCAATTTTGATGAATCTTTTTTTATACATATGATATCTAGTGCCTTTGATATGGTTCCAATAATATTTAATTAAGATCTGACTAGTATATTCTGCGTTATTCATAAAAATAACTTTTTAGAGCATTTTATTATAAGTCGTTTCTTCTTATAATTTTAATTATGTAGTGCTAGGAATAAATAGATTAAGTATGTTTTTATTGAACTTGACAATGCAGGCAACCTTGCTAATTTAAAAAAAATATTTGTATTACTTTGCTTATTTTTTGTAAAAATGTATATAATTAAACTTTGACGTTAATTAATTTATTAATGATTATAAATTGAGATTTGTTTTTATTAGTAAAAAAATACTTAGCTAAGTAATTTCTAAATTATAAAAAATATTGACTTTTTTATTTGTAAAAAAGAATTAGTTCTTAAACAGCTATAGTGGTATAGTAGTCTTAAATAGATATAAGTTTAGAATTTCAAAGTATTTTTTTGGAATCAAAATTAATGTTTTTGAACATCGAATTTATGTTTTTATTTAGCATCTAATTCTACTTTTTAAGTATCGTTCAACTAAACATATTTTATCGCTTTAAAATGATTGAAAAGGACGAATTTCAAAATCAAAAACACGAATTAGATCATAAAAATATTATATAAAGTATATATGTATAAGTAAAACTATAAAAAATATAAAGTACTTTTAAAAATTATAAAGTACTTTTATAACTAGTAAAATTATAAAGATAATTTAACTACTTATGTGTATATTTCATACAGAACAAATTTAGTCTAATAAATATAAGATTTTAGAGAAGACAACGAGTTTTTTGTGTTCTTCTAGTGCCTGATTATGAGTACATATTGACGCAAAAAAGCGGAACTGTTGTATTAATTAGCGGAACAGATTTTTTTGCGTCAGCTCTACGAGCAATAGAAAATTATGTACGATAATGGAATTTCGAAAAGTAAAACTGAAAAAAACGCTGTAAATAGCATAAAAAGTAGCATACTTTATCACACTGCGTTTACACCAAGTAATATGGTTGTGGTAATATGGGGTTCGATAGTTCAAGCGCTATTTGATTTTCAATCAATGCGGGTTACTGCATTTCTGCATAACAAAAATTTACGATTTCAAAAGTTTTTTGGCTCTGGTGAACATTTTGCATTTTGTGGGTTACAGCAGTTCCGCTTATTTGCGTCGATATGTAAATATCCAATACCTTGTATGTACGTATATATATCATACTGTCTCAAATTATAAATAAAATCCGCTATTTTTGTGTATTCACAATAATACGTGTTTTGATGAACATTACAAATTGAAACGATATTTTAGGTATTTTTAATTGATAATATTATTTTATGAAGGAGTAAGGCAGTCAGAAATAGTAAAGCTTCACACTTGCATGTCTATACACATTAGAATATGTAGCAGTCTAGACTAACTTTATTGCACCTACCGCTATATTTCATACTAGCTGACCCGGCGAACTTCGTACCGCCTAACAGACAATGAATGTCAAAGCCTAAATTTGTTCTGCTTACACCTTTTAGATGAACAGATTTGCTTTGATGATCGTAATACCATGATACTAAATAAATATTAAAATTAGATAGATATATAAAAGTATTTTGTTATGATGAACGAGTGTCCCCGTTGACGCGTTAACAACGCGTTGCCTAACATTGTATATGTCACTCGAAATAAAATCATATCGAAAAATGTTCGAAAAATGGGTTTCCAAAAATATATTTTCGAATACTGTTTTCTTTTTTTATTAAAATCTTAATAATTTAGTTTTCTAGAGATATACAACGAGCGTGTTCATGATTTGCTAACGGGAGAGCCAAGTTTGCCACATAACTCTCTGCCACGGAGAAAAGGAAATGTGCGGAAAGACCTCCGCGTCAGAGAACATCCAACGAAAGGTCCCTATGTGCAAAGTAAGTGATAATAATGGCACCTAGTTACTGGTATGTATGTTTTAAAATAAAAAAATATATTACTAATAATCATTTGATAAGCTTTTAAGAGTATAAAAGAAAAATAAAAAATATTTATATTTAATTAATAATTTTTGATAAAAAAGAAAGTTTGATAAAAAGATAAAAGTAGATTGATTATTTTATTACCTTTACAAACCATTAGTATCTTTGCATTGCCAGAGAGAACTTCATCCCTGATTTTCTGCCTGTCTTCTCCTTTGTTAGTTTTCCATTTACACCTGCCCATTTTTTAGACAATTTGTTTTTCTGGAGGCTGCAGGGTCAATTATTATTTGAACCAGATCGGGAAATTATACTTATGTTTTGAAATATTCAAACGAATTTGACAAACAAACGCCAATCAATAGCGCAACGGCATTCGTCTTGTAAATTAGCATTAATTTACATACATTTTTTTTAATTATTACAAGCTTCACGCTACATCCAAGTAGTCAGAGAGAGCCTCTGTTATGATACCCTGTATCTTGACAGGGTCAAGATTTCAAAATATTATACATATCCAACTATGCCTGCTTTTTCTTTTATTAGACATTTTTATTTAATTATTCTTAAGTTGACCTTCTCGAGGTCATGTTGAAAGTCCAAAATATGTAAGAAAAACAACGCGGAAGTTATATCTTCATCATTGACATATTCATGTCTATATTTATTTTTTTTGTAAGAAACCAGCTGAATTCGCGACCTCGTTTGCGTGTACTATAAAACCAATATCGTTTTATTCCCGTTTTCGTAGACATTTTGAGAAATTCTCACTTAGTACTTCTTTATAATCACCCAAGGAGCCTACGAGACAAATTTCAGCTCTTTATGGCCACTTCAGTGTATTAGCGATTCTAAATTAAGTGCAGAAAGCAATGAAAGTTATAACGTAGCTTCATTAGTCCAAGAACCATATTCCGCAGTAAAGACGTATATTTTTCACAATTTAGGAAACAATAAAGGTCGGTTATTTAAGAAGATAAACAATATTATCTTCTTAAATAACCGACGGAGACGATTAGTTGTAAAAAATAATTACAATTAGGTATTTAGTAAGTATAATGAGTTAATATTAATTATAAAAAAAATTATTATCATAATTTAGCTCTTGCTTTTTTAAATATAAAAGTAAAGATAATCTTTAAATTTATATTTTAAATTGGTCCATTAAAATATAACCACGTTTTTTTCTTAAAGTTCTTTAATTTTATCGCATTATTTTACAAACGGGTTATCAGTTTTTTTTATTTTATAACGCCTGTCGTGGCGCAGAGGCACAAGGGTGCGACTGTAAACGCGACAGGTTGTGGGTTCGATTCCCACTCCAGGAAATGTAAAATTTAGTATTTTCATTTCTTGGGTTTGTTAACAAGGTAAAGCGCGGCGTTGAGTTCCGCCACTCGACACGCAATGCCTCAAGTCGGTGGAAAGTGGGAACGGAATTGTTGAAAGAGAATGGAGTGTCTTAACACTAGGTTCTCTGCTTCCCTCTGCCTACCCTGCTATATGCGGGTTACAGCGTGAAGTTAAAAAAAAAAAAATTTTTTTCTTAAATTTCTTTAGTTTTATCGCATTTTTTAAATTTATTTATTTTACAAACGGTATTATCAGTTTTTTTAATTTTATAAGATGATATTTGATATTTACCATTTATTTCATAGATTTACGTAGAATAACAGTGAAAGACGCGGAATCACTTCTGGCTATAGTACACGAAGGTACTCGAAGACGCCAAACAGCAGCTACCAAACGTAACAGTTCCTCTTCGAGATCGCATGCACTAATAGAATTGGTAACACCTCGAGCTACATTGCACCTAGCTGATCTTGCTGGCAGGTAAAAAACATATTTAATTATTAAGATTTTAACAGAAAAAGAAAAATAAATAACTCAAAAACTACTTGTCAGATCTTAACTGAATTAAAATTAGACTACATCAGATGTAAGTAGCTATCATATAATAATCATCACATTTGGTACATCGAGTAAAAAGTTATGCGGTAACATGCAAAAAGTTCAATAAAAAAACTAATAATTGTAAGAATTTAATAATGTTAATATAATTATTATAATGGAATATTTTGTGCAATTAATATTTTATTATTATAAATATACAAAAAAAAAAAAGAATAGCACATTGTTTCCATACTTCCATTTAATTATAATCAACGCAATTAAAAATTAAAAACAAATACCTACAGAATTCATATAAAAATATATTTTACAGTTTAAAATAATTCAAGTGGCAATTTATTAACTAATTAATTAACTACAATGAAGTACGTTCAAAAAATTACAAGGACCATGGGAAAAATAATATTCTGTGTAATTTAAATATAATACCTACATATATCATGAAGTTACTATGCTGAGGGAAATTATTAAAATCGGTTCCAGAGGGAGACGAATTAAATCTGTAATTGAATATTTATAATAATAAAAAAAAAACTAATATTTTTTTAAAATTTTCCCATTCATAATATTTGTATATGCGCATATTAAGATGTCTGCTAATGCGATCGATTACGCCATTAAATTTTGACTGTAAACGGATAAATTTACTGTCTTTTTTTCAACTCTTTTCAATACAAGAAATTTAAACGGGATACAATTTTGCCACATGCAAACAGCTAAAATTTTCCTCATGCAAATTACGGAAGTAATTACAATTAAATAAGATATTAACATGTTTCGGTGGTTTTTAAATAGATATATAGAGAGACATGTTTTTGTAATATATTTTCCAATAGAATGGCAAAGAAACCGTGTAAACTATAATTTCATATATACATGATTCAATTAATACATATTTTCTAACACTAATTATAATATGACATGTAAAGAAAATTAATAGGATAAGAAAGGCCTTGGCCCTAAAATGAGTGCTCAATAAATATTCATATGAATATCATTAAATGTTGATACTGTATGAGGATTGTTATTTGATACTAATATAAATATTATGAAATAGTTTTTGATTTTATCGTAAATTATGACAAACTATTTTGTAAAAATAAAAAATATATATAATTCAAGTAATTTTCACATTGTGTCCTAGCCAGAACTATTATATCGCAAACGAATCTCTACGCCTATCCAAATTTTAGCATGGCAAGTTTTTTTACATTCACAGATATGATTAAAAGTGTGTTGAAAATATACAGTGTTCTATTACTAAAAAAACAAGTATAAAAAAAGAACGTATCAGGATTTGAATTCGGCGCCTATTGTAATTCATCCAAGCGCTCTAGCAAGCTCTATCTCAAACAAGCAATCTAGCTTGAAATCGTTTTTCAGGTGTATTTAATTCTCTGTGTATTCAATTCTTCCTTTTATTCTCTGTATTATATGCCAATGGATGATAGAACAAACTTAAAGATCGCTTCGTTCGTTTGCTCTTGTTGCTTACTCTTTACAGATGGATGATAAAATCTAATATAACATTTATTATTATTATAGATATTTTTGCAAACACGTGTGAAAAATCATTTACATGCAAACGTTTTGTGGTATCTGCATCACACGAGCCTTGGAAGCGTCATGATAAATAAAAAATAATAATTTGTGTATACTTAATTGTTATTGTTATTATATATGTTTTCTTTTAATTTTTATATTTCAAAAATAAACGTATAAATATCTAGCCAATGCTTTATATAGGCCATTCAAAAAGAAAAAAATAACGTAGAGTGAAGAACTCTTAACTTACCACGAAGTTGTTAGGTGGTAGGAGGTTCGTCCTCCGACTGGCTCGCGACCACTATCATGTCAAAGACGAACCGCCAAATATCTAATGATGTGTTCCGGTTCGATGGCATGTAAGCCAGATTTTCCCCTTTCCCACCCATCCTTTCCCCAAAATGTGGTGGTTCTGATAGTGGACTACTACATTGTCCCCCCTTCCATCAGTATCCTCTAGGTTGGCAACGCATCTACAACACCAGAGATGTTGTAGATGCGTTGCCAACCTAGAGG
>JAKGSA010000503.1:519288-552486 GCA_033558755.1 Philaethria dido
TCCACTTGCTGGTCATCTGTTCAATATACACGGCAATACCTGGAAAATTTTAAGAAACAAAATGTCGCCGACATTTACGCCAGCTAAGTTAAAGGGCATGTATCCCTTAGTGGAAAAAATTGCTAAAGAGTCCTTACTTTACGCTGATAACATTTATTCGACTAATGAAGTGATAAATATCTCGGAGTTTTATGAAAAATATACAATGGAAATTATAGGCAGCGTCGGCTTCGGTGTTGAATGCAATGGATTTAAAAATTCCCAATCAGAATTTTATCTGCGCGGACACGAGTATTTTGAACCAACATCAACATACTGGTTTGTTTCTGTTTTTTTTTTGAATTTCATATTTATTTCAGTATTTTGTAGTTTTTCTAAAAATTTTAATTATACTTATGTTACACACGCATAATATAAATCAAAGAATTAAATTAGTTAATATTTTCGTTACCTGTTGTTTGTAACCAGCCGATGGGATTTTTTGTAAAATCGTTTGAATTGATATTAAAAATTGGTCAATTTCATAATTCATAAAATGATTTCTAATATTTAGACTAACATTAATATACCGGTATAAAATATTTGGGTTTAATGGGTAAAAAAAAGTAAAATTACAAAAATCAGCACAAATAAAAATATTCCTTTTACCTTTAAACAGATTTTAGAAATTTACCACCACATTTACCGAATTGTTTGAAGTTCAAGTGAATCCAAGTATTTCGAAATTTTAAAAGGCCTCTCTTGGTTATAACGAATCTCTTTCATTATCACACTATCTGCACCATTAAAATTACAATAACTACTTGCCTGATATTATATTAACTTTTTAAAAGAATTTTTCATGTTAGAGTGCGTGCGTGCTCTTAGATACAGCCGAGCATAATTTCAGTTACTGAGTTTTTAAACATTTTAAGTTTATTTCTATCCACTTTATATTACTTTACTAATGTAAGCATAGCACAACATTAAAAGTTGATTTTCTATAATAATATGTTTTCCATAATGATATATTTATCATTTCTAAAATGTCTATTTCACAATTCGATTTAATATAAAATTGAAAGTAGTTTTTCACGTACATACTAAATACTGATTATTGGCTGATGTCTAATGGCTTATTTTTTAACAGAGTCTGACTACAAACGCGAGTGATTTTGTGTTCAATTCTCAATGTGGGGAATCATGCATTATATTTGAATTATTTCTGATAAGATAAAGCACAGCGTCAATTGCGTCGACAGAAAGTGGAGAATGCACTTCATTCTCCACTTTTTTGACTATTATTTTGACTAGATTCTCTCCTACGAGGGAAGAAACGTGAAGTTTTAAAAAAATACAGCACCTGTTAGCGATTTAGATTAAAAAAAAAATATATATAATTAAGTTTATAGCTAGATTAATAACTAACATCGGTCGAATATGAAGAAAATATTAGATTTTTAACCAAAATGTTATATTTTGACATTTCTTAATATTGAATTCTAGGACAAAGATAGGTGAAACATCTGGCCTTATTATAAAAAGTTCAATCCTGCATGATAGATATATTCACTTAATATTTTATAAATTTATTTTAGAAAATTATAACTCTTATTACAGAAACTAAATTTATTACTTATTAATTAAAAGCCATAAATAAGTAATAATAAGCATGACGTCTCCAATTTTCACCATATAACATAATTATTATATTATCACTAAAGTTACGCATTTAAAATATTGAATTTTTATTTTGAATTACTGATTGGGTCAGCTAAATTATTTCACGTATTGAATGTTTGCTTATGTTATTGTCATAACTGGTGGGCCATAAGTTGAGCGGATTTTAAAAAAACCATAGAAAAAATCTACTAATATTAGATCCTAGAGTAATAGGCACGTATTTATATTTAGGTACGTATGTATATAAATCCATATTTTTTTCCGAATTGAGGCATTACGTGTTGAGTGGCGGAACTGAACGCCGCGCTTTGCCTCATTACCAAACCCAAGAAATGAAAATACTAAATTTTACATTTCCTGGAGTGGGAATCGAAACCATAACCTGTCGCGTTTACATTCGCTCGCTTGTGCCTCTGCGCCACAACAGGCGTTTTCCATAATATAAATTATAAAAGAAGCCAACTACTCGTAATATATTAATTGCTCTTTTTACGACCTAAGGTATATATATTTTCAAAATAACACCCGTTCTATAGTATACATCTATAAATGTATATAAAACATTTGCGTTGCTGAGTAACTGACAAACAATATACATCCAAAACTACTGCTTATAGGAGGTTAAAATTTGGCACGTAAACTCCCCACGCTCCGTAACAGAATATTTCTATTTGTTTAGCCTTATTGAGACGGGATTTTAGATTTACTAGTTCACACCAAAAATGTTATGGGAAACAGCTAGAGCAAACAATGATTCATTTAGTTTAATTGTTAATATTATCTAGTTCTAAACAGCTTACTTAGTTGACAGCTAAAATTTTTAACATTAGATAGCTTAAGCGTGTCGTTCAAACTCGGAAAATTTCAAATTTTCAAAATTTTAAAACATTATTACATTAACAATATTTTAAATATTACAACACAATAATTTATTATTATTTTTAGGACAATTATAAGAGCTTTTGCGTTCTTTATGCCCGACACCTTTAAAAAGCTCAAGATAAAACGTATTAGCCCCGACATAATCAACTTCTTCTACAACTTGGTAAAAGAGACTGTTGAATATAGAGGCAAGCATTGTTACAAACGTAACGACTTTCTCCAAACGCTTATCGAGTTAAGGGACAACTTCAGTTTAGACGATAAAGGTAATAAAACTGAGCTTCGTTTAGAATACTTTCATCGAGTATTAAATATATAATTTACATATATAAGATTTAATTTTCTATGATATTTGTAATAATTTTCATGTAATATTATTGAAGATCATGAGAAACATAAGAACTTTTAGAATATTTTATGGAGTACATAATTTATATATTTTAATATTTGTAGATACCCCAATGGAGAGCTCATTCACTATGACGGATATTGCTTCAAACGCGATGCTCTATATGTTTGCGGGGTACGAAACGTCAGCGACGACAGGGCAGTTCGCCGCGTACGAGCTTGCGCGCAATCCCCATATCCAGGCGAAAGCGAGAGAGGAAATTACAACAGTACTTGCGAAGTACGGCGGTGATTGCACGTTTGAAGCTCAGAACGAAATGGTTTATATGAATATGGTTCTTGATGGTAAGTAATTAAATAATTTTTCTTTTAATTATCAATATATTAAGAGAAACAAATATATTAAAATATCTCATTGCAAATGTTGTTATTACAATTTTTGGTCAAAGTCAACTGTTGAATATTGTAATGACTAGACAGTAGATAGGATTTTATTTTCGTAATAACATATTTAAAACGAGAAATCACACTTAGGATTGCAAATACTTTATTCAAATACAACTACTATATTCTCACACGGATGTATAATAGACTTCTGAGCGTGAATAACACTTTCAAAGTTAAAATATATAATGGAATAATATTTTTTTTGTGTGTAACATTTTTACACTATTTTCTTTCTTTACTGTATGCTTATTTATATATTCGATCATTTAGCAATAATAAAAATCGTGATAATTTACAAAGTTATACTATAGTGAAACATTTTTTTTCGTTTAGAAACTATGAGAAAATACCCACCAATGCGGACTTTGTTCAGAAGATGCACAAAGGACTATAAAATTCCGAACAGTGAAGTAACGATTGACGAAGGTACTTTAGTGTTTATACCAATACATTCAATACAAATGGACCCAGATATTTTCCCAGATCCAGAAATATTTGACCCCGAGAGATTTGCACCGGAGGCGAAGAAAAACATGCATCCATGCTATTGGATGCCGTTTGGAGAAGGTCCTAGGAAATGCTTAGGTAATTAAATTTTACTTAAATTAGAAGCAGTGCAAGAAATATTATGACGGGCTTGTTCATCAAATCTCCTTTAATATATATGTATGCAACATGAGCTTTCATATCTTTTATGTGGCAAGGTTATAAACATCACAATAACCCTCAAATAAAGTACATTTAAAATCAATTTTTTATTAATTATTTAATTATTGAAAGTCATTATTAAGTTATTACTTTTTATTTTGTGTGTGATTAATACAATAAAATCATGGCTAATGTTTTAGGTCTCCGTCAAGGATATATACAGTCAAAAATAGCCTTAGTGAAGTTATTGCACAACTATGAGTTGTGTGTAGATGACCGCATGAAGGTACCTGTGAAGCTCAAGCCTTCGTCGTTAGCGTGCGCCGCGCAAGGGGATGTCTGGATACGACTTAAGAAATTAAATACTTAGATTTAGTATAATTATTTTGTCACGTTTAAAATGATTAGAAATAAATTATATAAATTAAGAAATTCAAAGCAAATATTATAATTATATGACTGTTATGTAAAGTGATAATGTGTAAAAGATATTTAGATACGATAGATAAATTTTGTTTATTCTTAAAAATTGCTGCTGAACGAGTAAAGATTTGTTGTTTTATGGTTATTTATATAACACAAGCATTTAATGACGTCGCTTAAGGTTTGTATTTTAAGCCGTATAGCACATTCTTGATTTTGGCCGTGGCTTGTGTATGTAGAGCTAGATTTTAGTACTTATTTGTGTGAAGGTTGTTTAAGTTGCAGATTGCTATATAATAAGAATTCATTATGTAGTTTTAATGATTTATTTATGATTTGCGTTAAGAGTGATTATAGATGTAGCTTTTATGATTTTAAGATAAAATTCACATTTCTCAATTTCAATGTTTAAATGAAGTAAATATAATAATATAAAATAATATTGTAAATCGTAAATAGAATGGGTCAAAATATTATTGTTTTATTCAACAACAACAATGTTAAAATATTCTTGTATTAAAAAAAATAACAAAACACTAATTTTGCTGGATTTTTTTTTCTTGTCACTGTTTATATTAATTTGCTTTGCTCCTCAAATTAATGATCTCTCTACTTTACTTAATAAAACACGTTATAAGTGGAATTATAATACATTACGAGAGAACGCAGATCCATGAAAGTTCAAGTCCGAGTTGACCAACAAGATGTTTGGCAACTCGACACAAACCTGGCCATGTTGACCGTGGCCGCCGCGCCCCGCTACGACTAGGATATTTGGGTAAATAAAATAATTATTCCGAGTAAAGTTTGCGCAATGTATCGCTAAGCTACCTTGCATTCACATTTCAAGCTTTAAATTCATGAGATGCATGATTTATATAGCGTGTATAACTTACGAAATATAAAGAAAGAATTAAGACTAGCATAACTATCATTTTTTAATTAGGTGAAAGTTTAATCGTCTTACTATATCCATAAATTACATGTTGTTTTTATATAAAAAATATTATTCATAAGCCGTAATCTAAAACTATACCTCTTATGTGAAGCACAAAAAGATACTTATAGTGAGCTTTATAGCGCCTCCGTCATAACAAGGCTGTTTCGTAAAAATTACATGGATTCCAGTTATCAACGACATTTGTATATGGCGTTGAAATTTAAAGTTGAATATTTATGAAGAAGAAACGGTGACTTTTAGTAAAAAAACGTAAAAGCATAATTTATAGATAACTTAGAGTACATTAAATATCTGAAATATGTTTAATATAAAATTTATCGCTTGTACTGAAAAAGCGATTTAACTATTTATGTTTGCGAAACGATCTTAAATAAGTTTTCTGTTTGATGTCAGCTTAGTAATGATTTCATATCTGATTTATAAAGGCTTTTTTAGCAAGTTTAGCTCCAGCGAATTATTGCAATTTTATAAAACTAAGGTTTCTATTGCTTGATCTTACTTGAGCGGTCTATCGAAGTCTACCAGTATTTTGTACACGAAATTTTGTTGCGTACCGAAAATCATCGCGTCGCTTACTAGGTCGGGTAGGAGAACATCTCTTTAAATAAAGGCATTACATTCAAACTTTATACGAAAGAACGAGCCCACAGCGATTACGAGAACAAACATGTAAAGCAAATGCTACTATTATACACTTTAGAATTTTTTGTTATATCTACCAACTACAGTGCTGCTGCAATTCTGTTTCTGATTACTCTTGCTTTTCCTTATTCGTTTGTGTTTCTTTATTTTCTTTTAAATTTAGTGGATCAATATTCAAGGAGTTTTTGGAAAAGAATACGTTTGTCTGAGAATCTATTTTAACTTTGAGTGTTTTATCTCTTACTTTGTCTTCAGTTTGAACACCTGTTTGTTTTAAATTAGATTTTAATTTTGCTATCTTTTTTCCCTTGCTAGTACTTGGTCCTGGATCATCAAAGGAATCGTCTGTCATATTAGCATTGTTATTTTTCAAAACCATTTCCATATCTGAAGAAATGTTCATTGTAGACTCAGCAGGTTCTGTATCAAACATACTGCCACGTGCAAATTTTATCTCACTCAGCTGCCTATTCAGTTTTGTCTTCAAATGTAGTTTTATATCACTGGCAATTTTTTCGGCTTCCCGTAAATCCATTTGCGAATGTTCTTCTAGGGGTTTCTTCGTGAATTGTTGTGTTGAAGATATTCTTTGTTGTCCATATTGTCGCTCTACTATTGAAGCTGAATCAGAAAGGGATATAGTTGAACTTGAACTAGACGTCATTTCAAAACTTGGTTTAGCCTCCACAATGTCAAGTAGATGATATAACATTTTGACAATGAACTGATGTTCTTTTGGGACTGCATTGTAAGATGATAATCGTTTTAATTTATCACGTTCTGCTGAAACTAACGACGGTTCTGAAGCGTATCTTATAATTTCCGAATGATACAAGAGACTACCCAAGTCTTCGTTAGTACGTTTTTCATATGTTTTATAATTAGAGGAAAATTCTTGTTTTTTGAAGTGAACTAGAACTTTACTTGGCGAATAATTCACTGAAGTGTTATTATTTTCCAAAGTTACTGGTGACACAGTACGAATTTGTTTTTCATGATACTCCTGTAAAAAAATATTTTTTTGAAATAAGCCTACACCATAGCAGAGTAATCGGGAAGTGCCTTACTATGATAAATTTAATGAATATAATCTAATTATTCGGTGAAATATCTATACTTATGAATACATTTATTTTCTCAATCTGCTTATCAGCTAAAACATAATTTATTTAAAATGAGCAGAAGTACAGAATGAGGCGTTATGACGCTAGGTTCTCTATGCCTATTCCCCTTAATGAGAAATGCATGAACCCATCTTGTATTGTCACTAAGAATGATTGTTTAGGTTGAAAAAATTGAGTATCCAATATATATTAATGTTATTCATAATAACAAGTAATACTAACAAGCATTCTGTCTATATTTCCTCGCAGCTGTACGCTAACACGGACAAGTTTAAAGTCGATAGCCAACAGGACTCTTATTAAAGCTAAAAAGGTGGAAAGCACCCAGCAACTTGTGTGAAACCAGGCAGAAAATATTGTGAGCCGTGTCGCCTGGTACACCCCACGGATCCGACGCTCGTATGCCAGTGTTGCCACATTTACTGTATAAGTACATCTGCATCATAAATTGTTAAATGAAATATTTTTGTTTTGATATACTTTTATATGTTAATTTGCTTCGTATTGTTTTAGGCATGTGCTTATTCTATTTATATCGAAACTATTTTCGTTTACCCAGTCTAGTTAAACAAGAAGCGACATTGACTCACGTTGCTTAAAATGTAATTTCTATAACAAGCCAGGTTATTGGCTATAAACAACGACACAATAGGTCATACAATTTAATAATAAAGCACGGAATTTATCTTTTCGAATATAGTATTCGTATTTCTAGATACTAAAATACAAGTGATCATATACGTGGTACTTCCGGTAATTTCACTGAGTTTAAGACAGAGCTCCTGAAGTCCGTAATGTGTGACCGCTGATGTATACACGCAAAGTACAGACATGGCGAACGAGAACACAAACACTGGTGGCAAAACTCTCCATGGTCTCTGCAAACTTAAATAGTATACTTTTTTTTCAATAGACAGTATATAGTAAAAAGTACTAGTAAAATTTGAAGTGCGAATTAAGTAATAAACATATTTAAAGGCTACCAAAGCCAGTTAATAGCATAGAATAATAGAATATAATATGTACACTATGACACTAGTGTAGTATAGAATTATATAGGTAATTAGTTGTCGGCTACCGTTTCTTACTTAACTTTATGATTTTTGTCATAATGTTTCCATTTCTATTTTACTAGCTTCAAGCATAAAGTTTTTCCCGTCCCTGCAGGAATTTCGAGAAATTGTTGCTCACCTGTACTCTCAGCTTAGATCAGCTTTTTACGCCCGGTAGCTCTCATTCAGTGAGTAACGGAAGTTTTGTATAACGATGTTTATATATATAAATGTATATATTTTGGAAGTTATATATTAAAGTATAATAATATAATCAAAGGTCAAGTAACGTTAAAGGTTAAAAGATAGTTTTGTTATCAAACATGTAGTAACTCATCATATTATAGACAGGTTTTCTCAGCAAGGTAACAAAATTTATTACTATCCCTCATACCTGAGGCTTTTAATTAGAATAATAATTAAATAAATAGTAAAAGTAATTGTTTTACAAGACGTTATGCATATTTTAATTAAATTACATTGTATTTTTTTTAGAAATATATTAAAAATTCTTCAAAAAAAACAAAAAAGAAATAGTAATAACATAAATTATAATTAATTAATATAACTTAATAATGACAAAACATTATGTAAGATTTTTCTATTCGAGAGAAATAGATAAATTTGACAATAACTAAGAAATATTTTGAGTGATTGTTTATTGATTTAAAAAATATATATTGTGTCATTTTTTTTATTAAATGCAGTATTTAGTTGTGAAACTAACAATGTAAGAATGTAGGAACTGAAATCGAATATAATAATGTAGAGTTGCTCTTACCCAGTTAGGACTCGGCTTCCTGTAGAACACATTAGAAACATTGTTGTCCACACGAGACCAAAAATTCCAGAAACTAAAGGTACGTAGGTAGGAAGCAAACAAGCACTTTTTTCGACCCACTGAGTGCTTATAAAATCTACTGGCAGCACTAAAAGGTATTTAGTTATTTATTATCATATCAGCTAATTGCTCAAGGTTTATTTTTGAGTTGTCTTTGTTTTACAATTATTAATTTAATAAATTATACTTATGGTAAGTATATCAGAATTTTAATACTGCATACAAAATAATTTCGATACATAGTAATTTAAATTCCATAACAAAAAATTAGTCTTCACATATCTATCACTGCGTCTTTCTTCCTTATATTTTTTTTAATGAATTCAAACAAAATGTAGACAATTCAATATATTAAACAACAATTATTATCTTACTGTCTGATGAATCTCCAGTTGAATCCTCTGGTACGATTTCATAAATAATGTTGTGTCGTAGAGAAGTGAGAGATAGTAGCTTCGGAAATAGAACGCATTTCTCATCGAATAAGTACATTAGCATGTGGAAGCAAAATGTGCAAAATGATCCAAACACGAATGCAAGGAAGAAGAGCAGTAAGTGGGCTCCTGTTGATAAAAAATATTTATATCTTAAAATATGGGTGAATTTATGTCTTGTATCTATTTTTTCTTTTATTACATTGTCCCTTTGGTAATTACTTTTTCTCTCCGATACATTACTTTTCCAAGTCAAAACAATAATAATTGGCAGTGAAACAAAGATTTAAGAACGCATATTAAATCAAATAGAAGTAAGGCAACCGTAATAATTTAATTCAAGATTACAAACTACTATAATTATAATTTGTATGGTACCTAATAATGTATACCCGTGACTATTCAGTAATAGACGCGGCTTAGTTAGTGTACAGTAGTAGGAATTAAGCTAGCTTTGTCTGATTTTTAGTTTCATGTAAATCCTGTAAATTGGTACCTACTTACCGTCGCTCCTTATGCATATCTTTTTTTCACTTCAAAATTTGCATGTTGGCAGTTTGTGGCGGAACCAAATTTAGTATTTTGTGTAAGTAGAATGGGCGAGTTAATGTTTTTAATTTTAAATTAAGCTCTTTAGATTCAAGTAAATAAAAATGTAAGACAGAGGGCAAAGATTACTTAATTCTTATGACAAGAATTAGTTTTATATTTCCTTATTTTTACGTAAATTAATACTTTTTAACGTTATCGTAAAATTAAGTTAAAATATTCAGGATCTTTGTTTCCTTATACTTCAAACTACTACTTTTAAACAAGCATGTACATAATATAACTTATATAATAATTTGTAGGTCGCAACCTTGTCTTTTAATGTCATTGTAGGAATTATTTTAGTTACGCTAAATTTATTTTCTACGTGACGTGACATTAAGTTTTTAAAATAACTAGTGTCCCCGTTGACGCGTTAACAACGCGTTGTCTTTAGTAATATATATGTCACTTTGTATAAACATGGATGTCAAACCATGGTAGTGTGTGTAACATATATTTTATTAATTAAATATACTTTTTATGTATGTATTTAAAAATATTAGCATACTGCACTGCTTCTCTATATAAACTATAAGTGTGCCAAGTTTCATGCTCCTCCGTTCTCGTAATTTTCATAAAAAGGGATCCAAAGTTTTTGCTTTACGTATTTATATATAGATACCTAAACTTGATTAATGTTATTTCGGTTTTTTTGAAAATTAAAAAATAATAAATGATCACATGTATGACTACGTTCTTAGAAGCCTTTTCTTGAAACTATAATACAGTAAACTGGAGAATCAATAAATCATGCAATTTATATACATTTATCTGAAATTTAATTGAAACCTAACGATGTCATGATGTTAAAGTTTATAAAGATGGATAAATGTTTGTCGCTCCTTCACGTAAAACCTACGGAGTAGGTAAAACTTTCAGGCCTAGGTAAAACTTTCCATTAATATAACTTATACATCAAAATAACACAGTGTAATTTGTCCATAATGTAATAATATTACGAATCTAGCTACATATATCAACCTAGTTAAATGACTAAATATGAAGCTACAATTTTTCTACAAAATTAGGAGCATCTTTAATAGAAAACGTATACAATTGTGACATTTTGAGACAAGACAAGACAATACACTCATATGTACCTTTCCAAGCTCCATTTACCTCTGGTTCGCTTTTTTCTATTAATCGTAGTTCTTCGTAAAGCGTTATCTTCTCCATTTTTTGTAGTTTGAAGTTGTCATTTTGACATTTAAGGAAAGGTATATAGAAAAAATATTAAGTATTGTTTTTTCTTAACAACAATATAAAAGTATATGGTAATGGCAATGTTAATGGTAAGATATGGGGGAAGATTGGTTGACCTTATATTTTTTAGGAACGTGTAGTATGCTGTTGGCCCTAATGGCCTTAATAGCGTCATCGGGTTATGGGGAGGCCAAGGCAAAATCTTGACCTTAGCTTCCAAGCTCAAGGATTCCAATCCTCGAGAGGAGACGGTCGAATAAGTGTGAAGCAAGTATATTCTTGCGAAATTGTAATTCTTATCTTATTTATCTTGCTCTTGTTAAACTTCGGCCTGCCCATTATATTTTAAGTCAAATGCGCAGTAGGAGTATTAGCAGTAGGAGTAGGAGCCTAGGCGTGGTCGAGGTATTGAAAATAAGAGACCTTGCCTACACAAGTGGGCAGGTGTCACTCGATCTCACTTCACAAGATTGAGTGTATGATCCTACCTGCGTGTTTAAGATCGATCGCCAATGTCATGGCGATTTAACTTTTGAAACATCTTAGGGCAATATGAAAAAGTTGTGAACTGACGTCACTATGTATGCGTATATCTACCTCCTTCCAGTTAAAGTCAGTCACAATTGCGTGTGGAGACTTTAATGTATACTGTAGGCGACATAGTCTACGTCTTCTAAATATTTTTTTCTCAATATTTTCTCTGAACTGAACCAACGCGTGTAACTTGTATAAATAATGTTTTCTGCCGCTGTAATGTGATTTTAAATAAATTATTTTTATTTTCATTATGGTTAAAAATGTTACTTTATTTTAAATAATG
Organism: Philaethria dido; assembly: GCA_033558755.1. Lineage (NCBI taxonomy): Eukaryota > Metazoa > Arthropoda > Insecta > Lepidoptera > Nymphalidae > Philaethria > Philaethria dido. The sequence continues at coordinate 531,367 of JAKGSA010000503.1, forward strand.
AGAAAGTTATAACAGAAAGATAAGATATAAAATTTTAAAATCTGATGATAAAATTAAAATTATATTATTAGTGAACATATTCAAATATTTTTATAAAATTTGCTATGTTGTAATATTTGTATCACGTTGTATCCCGCATATAGCAGGGTAAGCAGAGGGAACCTAGTGCTAAGACCGTTCCCTACGTTGTAATATTAAATTCGGGAAATAAGTAAACTTGAAAAATTACTATTCGCATAATGTACAAAAATAGTATATACATTCCTTGTATAACTCACTAAAGCATATTTTATTTATATAGAGTATCGTAAATCATTTTATGTAATTCTTTGCCGGACATTTAAAATAACGCTTTTTCACTTTTTGTTATTTAAAAAATATATATAACAACCTTCTTTATCTTTATGTAGTATAAAACAAAGTCGTCCCCGCTGTCTGTATGCGTATGCATAGACAGAGTGATATGTGAGGAAAATTTATATGTATCATAAATACATGCATATAATAGTAGAATAAAACCAAGATGTTTCAAGGACTTGGTGAATAGTTAAACACAAAATATACGCTTGAGTGCTTTCGTTGCGGATCCTATTGTAAAAGCATACACATTGTCCCATAAAGAATTGGTGGACTCGATGCAATCGAGTTACAGGCGCTGCAAGTTTAAGCCTATTTCTGTATTTATATTATGTGCATCAGCTAACCTTTGTTAAAAATTTATTATTATTTCTTTCTTTTTAACATACAGCACATTTTCGAAGATGTACTGAGAGGCAACTGTTAAAATATTAATTTCCTTAAATTTTTGTCTTAAGGAATCTTTAGGGCCTAAGTTATAGATTGCACGAATAGCTCGTTTTTCTGCAGGACAAAGATCGAATTACAGTACGATTACCCACAGTATAATGCCATAGGACATAATATTAAGTAAAGAAGCGAAATAAACAAGCACGCCGCTGCTTCCACGTCAGTCAATAATAATCTAATTTTTTAACCGCGAAAGCTGGCGCTGAGCTGTTCATTCGCCAATCCGCTGTCAATGGCGAGGCGTCCCACCAGGTCCAAATTACCTATCATAAATAATTTTCTGTAATGTTTTGCCGGATATTTTGGATATCTTTTTAATTTATTATTTAAAAAATATCTATTATAATAGCAAATTCGTCTAACAAAAAATTGAAAGGCGCTTCGAATTATTTATTCGTTATCATGTTCGTCCTAGCATGGATAGGTTCATACTATAAAAATGTTGTATCCGGACATGTGTACATATTTCAAAGTAAAACGGCAAGGCAAGCAGTGTCAAACCAGCGTTTACAGATTTTTTTTACATAGATAGATAAATGTGAAGCTAATAAATTTTTATTAATATTAATAAATACTTTTTACTAAGCAACTGCGTTTAATATTTAGCATACTTTATCTAAATATTTACGATTAACAAGCAATGAGTGATACAACGCTCACTGCCCCATCCATTTTATTATTTATTGATAGTGATTACATACGTATATCCATATCGACATCGACTTTTGAAAAGTTATTTTGAGATTAAAGATAGTAATGATTTACGTAATTATAGCTAACTGCTAGAAAAAACACTGACATTACACGTTGTGTGGAACTTTGGAAAAGTATGAAATATTATTTTTCTAGTTGCAGAAAAAGCACTGTTCTAAATGATATAAGTTTCTAACAGTCTATTTTAAAGTAAATTCAATCATCGTTTATAAAACTATCATACAAATTTAATTTTGGAATATGATTGATTTTAATAATTTAAATCTTTCATATAGTTTTAGTAATGAAACATAGCTTTTAATAGAAAGCTATGTTTTATACGTTTATCTATTTTTTGAGTTTGGTTAGGTTATTATAGTTTTTAATTAATCGCTATTTCTGAAACGCTTAGTGGACAAATTATTTGTTAAAAACTGTTCTATATTATTAAATATTTATAATTAATACTTACTAATAATTATCAAATGTATGACAGAAAGCACATATTATATATTTACAATACAATCTTGTAACGAACTAAACTAAATTACAAAAACAAAAACAAGTTTATCGATAGCTTATCGACTCAATACAAGTCCATCTCTAACGTACTGTAATATGATTAAATTATGACAGTAAAACTGTTGCTGTTGTTCGCTTTGTTCAGTCATGCCATTTTTTGTATAGGAAGTGAAAAAAATATATAGTTTTAGTTAAAAATGCAGCATTTACTATTATTTTTGTTTTTAAGTGGATTATCTTTAAGTGTCATTGATTGTTTAAGCAAGTTTAGTTTAGATTCGTCTAATCACAAAGTGATATGGACACTGCAAAACAAAAACAAATGTAAGTTATCAATCTTTATGTTCCTTTTAATAATAATATTAAAATGTTTCTAAAATCAAAATTATATTTTACTTGTTATGATTACTAATAATATATATATTTTTTAATTTTAGCTATTACAGTGCCGGGTTCAGTACCAGGCGGAGTGTACACAGACCTACGAAAAGCGGGTATTATAGGAGATATATTATACGGATTTAATGATGTTCTTACCAGATGGGTGGCATACGATAGTTGGACGTATACCGGCAAATTTAATGGTAATTAAACATGAAATATTTTCAAGCAAGATAATAATTGAATATCAAATATTTATATCAATTATGTAAGACATACATGACAATAAGACATTTTCAACGTGAACTAGTTAGAGCTCATGTCATAATTATTACCAGTTTTTCATATATATGAATAGATAAATTATTATAAAAATATTATTTGTTTTTTTTAAATTCGTGTCGGGTAAAATTGTAATCTAGGAAATTTTGATTAGAAGTTAACGCCAGGACGACTATGATTTTATTTTACCGGCAAATTTAGTTTATCGATTTTGATATTGTAGCTACTGTTTCTATTATTTATATAACTAGTTTTCGTTGTTGCACCAGGTGATTTTTTTGTATTATTGTGTTAGGCGTTGCGCGCGGCGATTGTTAGAATTATTGAAAAAATCACAAGGTATTTTAATTTAAGTTTTTGATCGTAAAGCGGAAGTTGGCCAGCGAATCAAGAAGGGGGCAGTGCTCTCTAATATTGTAAAATTATATTTATTCTGGAAATGAATATTGCAAGTCCGACGTATGTCCGAGGAGACCACCATACCATTGGGACATTGGCTAAGTGATTTGGGCTCAACTGACATGTCCGAAAGCCGTAATTTAAGGATTGAAAATTATATGTATATGTAATGCTTATTGTACATTACTTACAGTTACTGCAGAAGATTTAACCAATGCTATTGCGAAGTTGGTTTTGGAAGGTGTAGATACAATATCGTATATAGAATTAAATGGCAGTCCCATTGGAGTCACAAATAATATGTTCGTCAGATACACTTTTGACGTAAAACAATATTTGAGAGTTAGTAAATTGTATTAAGTACAATAAATATATTCAGAAGTAACTAGGTGGTATTCTAATTATTTTAAAATTGTTTTCAAGGAAGGTGAGAATGAATTGAAATTTAATTTCGCGTCACCTGTTGAATTCGCTAAAGCCCGTTCGGATAAAAATTTCACAGCACCCGCTTGTGTTCCTGATGAATATAATGGAGAATGTCATGTTAATCAAATAAGAAAGATGCAAGCTTCCTTTAGTTGGGACTGGGGTCCAGCGTTTCCATCTGTGGGAATTTGGTGGGTTAAAAATGAGGGTATTTCTATCCTATCTTTTTGTTTTCATTTAACTTCACTGTCTTAGTTAATTGAATAGGCCGAAAGAGGCCAGTTAGCTAAATTCTTCTTGGAAACTTTAATTAATCCACGCCGGTAAAAGTTTCTGAAATAAAATAATATTCTATATCTTATATTCTTCCGAGCGCGACTTAGTCGACAATCACCGCGCTTGAACACATTTTCTTTTTTTTATATTAACCATAAAAGACACGGAGGAAGCACCTATTACTTATCATTGTAATTCATGTCCGTAAGTTACACGATATCGCCCACGTGACGTCTCAGCATAAACTTATACTTATAATGAATTTTACTTTAGGAGATCCGCAGGTTTAGAATTTTTTGATGGCGCTGTGATAAGATCTTTTACTGTACATACTACCAAGAAAAGTACTTTCTGGAAAGTGAAGGTGAACGTAAATTTAGAAACTGGTGAAGATGTGAAAAATATTAAAGGCTATTTATCGGTTTACCTTTCCGTCGAAGGTCATCAGACGTTTAAAATCGGGAAGAACGTAGAAACTGGGACGAATGACGGTATGGCTGAAGTAGAAATGGAATTAACCGTTAGCGAGGTCATCTAGTAAAAAGTTTATTTTTTCCTTAAGTATTTTCGAAGCGAATTTTGTTCTAGTGTCAATCCTTAAAATTTTAGAATATGATTAGTGAATGGTGGCCTAATGGCTATGGCACGCAACGATTGTACAACCTTCTACTCTTCTTTACTTCCAACGAAAGAGATCGTGAAGTGTCTTATAAGCACGCAAAAATAGGATTCCGCACCATAGAGATCATAGAAGAAAAGGCTTCAAATATTTTTGGTTTGTATAATTTATTTACATTAATAAGATATTTATGATAGTTATGTTACATGAGTCTATATGCACATAATAAAAATAATAATTCCATAGGAAACCATACAATTCCTGGAAAAGGTCTTACGTTTTATTTTAAAGTAAATGGATATCCGCTTTTCATGAAGGGATCGAATTGGATACCATCAAACATTTTACCTGAAAAAAGCCAAAATAAGGAGACAAGTAAGTGGCATAATTTTTTTCATATATAACTTTTGTATGTAATTAAATAAAATTGCAATATCTGTTTGTAACCTTTTTTAGTTGACAATCTTTTGCAAGCTGCTCAAGTAGCTCATATGTCCATGCTTCGTGTTTGGGGAGGTGGCATATACGAATCTGATTATTTTTATCGACGCTGCGATGAACTTGGTATTTTAATTTGGCAAGATTTCTTATTTGCGTGTTCTATGTATCCAACAGACCCTGAATTTATCGAGTAAGCAATGTTCTATTAATAATTTACCAATTAAATACATACTGTGTTGCTTTACGGGCATGTATTGTTTCTAGAATAGTACAGAAAGAAATAGAACAAAATGTGATACGTCTCCAACATCACCCGTCAGTTGCAGTCTGGTCGGGCAATAATGAAAACGAAGCTGCGTTACGCGGCGACTGGTATGGCACTGGTGGGCAATTTGGTAAATACAAAGAAGAATATGTTAAATTGTATGTGGATGTTATCAAACCCATCGTGGAAAGTATTGACCCAGCACGACGCTATTTAGTATCAAGCCCTTCGAATGGTAGAAAATCGGAGGAAGAGGGATACGTTGCCATAAATCCTTATGATCCACATTATGGAGACACACATTACTATAACTACTTCGCAGACAATTGGGATCAAAATATCTATCCTCAAACGAGATTCGCATCTGAATATGGTTTCCAATCTTTGCCGTCCATTAAAACTATGAGGACAGCAACTAACAAATCAAGTGATTTCAATATTGATAGTGATTTTTTCAAACACAGACAACACAGTCCCAATGGCTACGGTTTTATCAAGTCGCAAATAAATACACGTATGAAATTAGACGAAGATGACCCAAAATATTTTGAAAAAATTGTGTTTTATAGCCAGGTAATATTTATATGGTTTAGGGCATAATCTGATAGGAAGTAATAAAGCTAAAACATTTTAATTTTTCTTTAGATATCTCAAGCCATGTCAATAAAAGCTGAAACTGAATTTTATAGACAGAACCAAGCTAATTGGTATACAATGGGTGCATTATACTGGCAGTTGAATGATGTGTGGCAAGCACCCTCTTGGTCGGGAATTGGTAAGTAGGATCTTATTACTTTTTTTTAATATTTTTATTTTTTATTTTAAAAATATGCGTAACCGTAAATCTTGTGAATTTTCCGCTCATTGTTATTCAAAAATTACAGAATATGGTGGTAAATGGAAACTGCTGCACTACGTTGCGAAATCATTTTTTGCTCCAGTTTTGGTTTCTCCGAGACAGACTATGGTAGACGATATTGATGTTTACTTAATAAACGACAGATTTGTACCAATAGTTGATGCTGAGATTATAGTAGATGTCTTCAATTGGACTAGCTTTGTACCTGTAAAATCACAACGATATTCGGCCAATGTTGGCCCATTGAGTAGTAAAAGGCAAACCACTTTAAGTTTATGGGAGAATGATAACAAACATGGTTTATTTATAAGATTTTCACTAAAAGCCGAAGGTGCCTCATCGCCTCCAAATTATTTATTCCCTGCACCATTAAAATTAATAAGTGGCATAAAAGTACCTACAATAAAGGTAAGCAATTACTTCAAGTTTATACTAGTATCAAATTAAGACGAGTAACTTAAGCATGTGCTTTATAGATGGCAATTTGCATTGAAGCTCATGTTCTCTTAATTTAGAATTTATCATCTTCTAATTAAATAAATAAATTGAAACCAATTAAAAAATGTTAACTATTTTTTTTTTAAGTAATATATTAACTTATCAATAAAACATATTGTATTGATTTCAGATAAATATAGTAAACGTCACCGAAAGTGCTGTGGACGACTATAAAAAGTTTGAAATAAATATCAACGTCGACACTATAGTCCTTTTCCTATGGCTTGAAACAGATACAATAGTTGGATATTTTAGTAACAATGGCTTTATAGTGACAGAACCGAACACAAAAGTTACTTACTTCACTGAGGAAAAAATCACAACAGGAGATCTAGAGAAAGCAATAAGCTATCAGTACTATATTAACTAAGAAACGCTTTATTGATTGTTTAAGTTTTTCAAATAAAAAAATTTATATAATAAAATTTATTTATTTTCTGGTGGGATTATGGGTGCGATCCCCAGTGAAGGGGAGTGAATATATTTCAATTATAATCATTTTTCCGTGTGATATAAGCTGGGAAAGTTAATATTGACATTTTAACAAAAAAAAAAATAACTCAGTTTAAAGAAAATGTAAATAAAAAAGTTCATTTATTATGAATAATTCAAATTTTCTTAATTTAATTTAAAAGGGATTGCATCAGAAGCACTAGCTATCATATAAAAAAATATTATTAAAATTAGTTCATCCAGAAAAAAGTTAGCCATAATACACACAAAATATACCCAATCGAATTGATACCCTCTTTTTGTTTGAAGCCATTTAAAATGTGAAACTATGAAGTGGTATATAAAATAAAAGACATTGTTAAGCAAAAGAATTAAGTTTATTTTAGCTCACAATGAGTACGCGTTTCAGGCTAACTTATTTGCAGTATAATGCGTATAAATTAATTTTTGGACGAGTTTTCTTGAACTGGTAAGGGCTTTTCCTTTTGATTATAGATTACGGCAGCAGACATAGCACATTGCAAATTTATTAGAATCGATATAAAAAAAATATTCTAAAAATCTACTTTAACATTTTTTAAAGAATTAACGATACACGAAATAATAAGTTTTTTAAAAAATAAACTTTTGAACGAAATTTTCTAAATATTACACGTTAAATCTAGCATACATTTTAACATAATTCGTCATAAAGAAATTTTGCTAATTCAATTAGCCATATTAGGCGAAAGCAATTGTATTAATTAAATTGGTCAAATTGTGAAAACTAGTGTAACTTTTATTTCAACTTGAAGTCTAACATTTTCCTATAATATATAACGGTCCCTGGAGTTAGACTACTAAGCGATGACTGGATGTCGTGAAGGAGTATATGAGAGCCAATGGACTGACCATGAACGATGTTAAAGACCGTGCAAAGCAAAGGAGTTTAAGCAGGAAGGCAGACCCTGGTTAAATGCCGGGATAAAAGCCAAGTAGAAAGAAAAAACGTATAACGGACTGAAAGCAATATATAAAACTTACTATGACATTCAGAACTGACCAGAACTGTCATGACACTTTTAACATGTGATTTAAAACACAGATAAAACTCCACACATTTAACGGAAATGTAAAAAAAGTAATATGCTAAAGAAAAATTCTTCTTAAAAAAAGTATGACTCATATATCTGTAGTACATTAATAATAACAAAAAAAATATTTAAGTCAAAATGTTAACAATAACTTGCAATGTGCTGTACCTGTCAGTTTTTATAACAGCTTATAATATTAATTACCAATAGCTTAAATAATGTTATAATATGCTTGAAAGAGAAGAAATAGACCAGAGCGGTTACACGCAGCTTGCTTTACTTTAAACTTAGCCTATATTACAATATGAGTTTCATTTCCATACAAAAAATATAAAATCCTAAGGGGTTGTAGCTACCAAATTTTTTTAATAACGTGGTTCCATAATAAATCGCATAAATAAACATACTTTAAAGGCCCTTACCTATAATATTTAGGCGCCATAGACTATAAAGTATACTTAACACATTGCGTGCCATATCATCCATATATGAGTGCCAGTAACATTTTCCTGGGGATCATGGCACACATATATGGTGCCAAGGTATGTTGCATACGTAGCCGTGGCATACGTATTCTAATGCCAGCAGGGGCAGTGTTTATACAAAAATTTTAGAACGTGGCCTATAATAATAACTGTGGCACACAATGTCTTAATTAAAAAAAGGAAGCCATTGAAATAAAAATAATAGGTACAATTGTATTGTTAATATAAAAACAAGCTGCTTATTTTGTTACTACTATTACTTATTAAGAAATCTACATGTAATATTAGTCGTCTAAATATGTCAAGTAATAACCTAAAGTTTGGTGTATGATTTTCTTATAATCTAATCATTTGTATTTAGTGGGAATATACTCGTAATCTCTTTTCATTTGACATTGCGTACTTTTGTTCGAAAGTCAAGCTCATAATTATTAATAGACATGCCAGACCAAAACATATAATTATAAATAATATATTATTACAATAAAACATAGAACAATACAAATAACTTGGTTCAAATTATTTATTGCCATGTGAATTATAATTTTTATTGTTTAGCAGTTTTTAATGTTTAATATATGCTTTTCGAATAACAATGGTTTATTTTCTTGCATACTTAAAGTAATCTGAACATGTGAGACATACAGTTTTACTATTGTTTTATTAGTATGAGGTTCGCATTGCTGCACTGTAAAGAAAAAACCTATATATTTTTTGAAAAAAGTAAATTATGTTAAATTATAAATTTATAATAAAAATTAATTTTATTATAATTTATGTCAAAAATATTTCATAATTATTAAACATTGAAATTCCTTTAACCTTATCATTCATAAACTTCATGCATACTGTTTATGTTAGTTTTGGCTACAACTTTATTTCTATGTTTTTAATTTGTTAAGAACATGTTAAATTATTTAAAAAAAATAAAGTTTAATTTAAATAATAAATAAATAAATAAATAAATAAATACCTAATGTAATAACATCATTTGTGTTCATTTGTCATGCGCTTAACCAGCTTCTTTAGGCTTATGATAATACAAATAAAAAGTGGAAAATATCACATAATTAATAGCAATGTTATAGATATATTAAACTGAATTAATTAAATTAATAAAATAAAATTAAAAATAATAACATTATTTTTTAAATAAAAAAAAAATATAAAATTTTCACACATCACTGAACATTTGTCATTTTATGACAATTAATTTTAGCAATTCAATCGATGACATACATAATGAGCAATAACAATATCAACAAATTTCGTTCGTTCAGGCCATTAAATTTCCTTAAACCATACGTAAACGTTTCCAAACTAAAACCTCATAATAATATACCTCCATGTTATAATGTTAGTCCATGCATGTTCACAGATAAGCACCAAGCCTGTAAAGAAATATTTTATTTTGATTCTAATTCGTATCTACTAAACTTGATAATCTGCGAATTTTGACAGTTGACGTATTATGACAATAATGACAATACGTGCTTTGACAATAATTCCCAAGCTTCCCATATTGAATTGCAGTAAATATATGTGCATATTATTATGAAAAATATAATAAATAATATAAATAAGCTTGTAGCCTTTACTTACCATTAGTAGCAATACATATATATTTGACATAATATAATACTTATACATTTAATAAAAACAATACTCTATACACCAGTGGCGAAGCGTGAAAATTTTAAAAAGGTAAGCTGGAAAATTTAGGTAAACCGATATATATTTAGGGGAAGCCAAAATATATATAGGAAAGCCGCTATAAGATGTTAAGTATTTTTAGCAATTTCACTATCGAATATTGCGGACGACTTTTTTTTTAGCTCTACACTCTCCTGACGACTCTTTTTTTAGGTGTATTACTTTTCTTGACCTTGTTTTTTTGCAAAGACACTCCCAAATGTGTTTAAATTATTTATTGTAATTTACAAAATGTTAGCCGATGGGAACCGTGTAATATGAACGCCTCACCACTGCTATACAATATGTGATATGTGACAAATATGTGATGTTTATATAAAAGTAATAACTAAAATGCATAAGTGCTATTAAAACAAGCGTGCACACACAAATATTAAAGAACAATACACACCTCACTTTAAAATACATTCCAATAACGACCTAAATAAAGAAAATCTTAATAAAAACATAATTAATTATAAAGATATTATTAAAAAAAATGAAATCTCAAACCACTTATTTACAATGTTTTAAGTTTGTAAAAAAAAAATTTGTGTGAAATAAAATTATTTTATTTTGTAGTCTACATTAACCATTACTATGACAGTTTAAATGTAACTATTTCAATTGGATTCTACGCGTATATTTTAGTATTCGCGAATACGAGTATACAGGTTCGAATATTTTACATATGTTTTTAATTGTAATGTTTTTATTACAATATTTTTATATTTTTATTTTTCTCCTATAGGTAGTTTCTAAGCACGGACTACTGATAACTATATAATCATGAAAGCCAAAGACCTCTGCTAGTAAGAATAGTTAAAAATAATTTTATAACACATATTTCATTTCTATAATAATTAACATTATTTACAGAATCAATAAAATATGAAGTACCAAAAATATATTTAAGCAATAATAATTACACAGCTCTTCCTTATAAAAACAACTCAAAATCCATAAAATTGTAAATGCTTAACAACACTAACTCTAAATTTAAATTGGTAAAAAAATATTCTGTGCTTTCGACTTTATATATGACAATGTATTCTATTCTAGATATATTTTCATTCTATTGTATTGTGTCTCACAAAATAAATGCTATTTCTAACTGATAAAAAATTAAACTAAATAATTAATTTAAGAAAACCGACTTCAAAAAAAATGTACATATTAAAAAGTACAATTATTACGAATAACTCAAAAATTACTACCATACGTCTACCATATGAAAAAAGTTCACGCAGTAAAGATTTACACATGAAAAAAATATACAGTTGAATTGGGAGCCTTCTTCTATTATTGAAGTCGGTAAATAATCATATATTTTTTAAGCAAAATCAATTATTTTACCTGACTCGCGAGTGTAAAGCGGCGCGTTCCTCAGAGGGAGTGTCTCTGAGGAATGTGGAGGATAAGTTGAGTACAACCATGAGACAGCAAAGTAAGAGAGGACCGAGGATCGCGCCTTCCGGACCCAAGTAGAAGATACCTCCCGCTATAGCTAGACCAGTTACATAGGGATGACCACCGCTGGAAATAAAAATAAAGATTTTAGACACATTGTTTAAAAAGGGAAAATATGTTGCTTTTTTTACTATTGGAATGTACAAAAAGTGTAAAATCGAGAAAAACCGTTAAAAATATCAAAAAAGCATGATAAACAAAACTGTTAAATCCGTGACTAAAAACAAAATAATTCTCATAATATATATTCATATTTTTTAGAATATCTTTTGTCTTGTCCCAATAATTTAAGGCGATGTAAAGCGCACGAAATAAATTATTTGCCATTTCCGTTTCTACTAAATTATAGTAAAAAATACTAATTATACAAGTCCAAATCACGTATATTTCTCATTGTTTTAATCAACATGTTAATAAATTTAAACAAAATATAAAAAAAAAACTACGTATGTAAGATATAACTAAAAAAACTTACTCTTTTATTTCCGCGTACACTGCAGCGTCGAGGAAGGCAATAGGTGCAGCTTGAGCTATAGGTAGCATACACGCTGCCATAGGTCTACCCTGAAGCCATACGTCGAGGGCAGCGGGTATGCCTGCCAGATACGGACCTAAGAATGGTGCTGCACCTAATACTGCTGCTAGAACTGGAAATGTAATATATGGTAAAGTAAATTGAAACTGTAATAAAAGGGTTATAGGGTTTCTGAATCGTACTTACGAAAGTTCTCAACTAATTTGTAAATGTTTCAGTGTGTGTAAAATTATTTAGTTATAAATAAACCGTGAAGTTAGCTAACTAAGTTAAAGTAACTTCTTTCCTACTAAATCACCTTAAATTTAAAATTTATCTATTTATATTAAAATATATGATTGCGAAATGGTTAATACTGAATCGAGGTCGAATCGGAGGCGAGAATGACAAAGTTCTTATGTTAGTTATTAAAAAATAATATAATATAAAGATCCTTGATAAAATGGAAAAAGGATAAACAAGTAAAGAGAATTTCACATCAAGAACAGTTTCAAAATATTTATAAATAATCGCAGTATGCAGTCTGCAGTCTGCAGCTAGCAGATTTTGAATTCAAGTGTCATTAATTTAATTGATTCAGGGCAATAAAGTTGTCAAATATTTTATGATTGTGTTTATTTTGTCATAATGATAACAATTAACTTTTATTCTTCTTAGTATCGGTCTGCGGCGTACGCAGCTGCGCATATACGTATTTATAAAAATCTAAAGCTCGTTGTCGGTTGTAAGCTGCGTTGTTTCTACAATGTGTGCCAACGCAGTGGTTTACATATTCCTCTCTCGGCGGAGACTTATTCTCCACTGGTCTATTCCGCGTTCTATTTGTACTTCTCAAAGTTTCCACAAAATCTTTTGAAGAATCAAATACAACTTTGATTGTAGTTCTGTTGGTCATATTTAAATGACTGCCTTTTAAAAGGTCGTCCTTGTCTATCGCAGTCATAGCGGCTCCGGCGCCGTGTAGCGAATTCGCTTGTCTTATCAAATAAAAAGTAGGCGCCGGCTCGGTCACTTCGTCGGTGGTCACTTCGTTACTTATATTTGCGGAATGCTTATCGTTATACAGTAAGCACATGACTTGCGGGTCAAGATTTAGATGGCACATGTGGCTTTCTAATAATAGTTTTACGACTTCAACTGGTAGCGCACAGCTTGATACTAAGCATGTATTATTATTTACTACGTTAAGAATTAAATTGTTTAGTTCGAGGTTTAATTGTGAATTTAAAAATGCAATATTTCGACATTTACATTCGATTACATTTTCGGTATAAGTGATTTGTGATCCTGCGGTTTTACAGCTGCTGTAGTCAAAATATAGGGAGTAAGGCTCAAGCTTTTTGATTGTATTCCGTAAAAAATGTATGTGCCTTTTATTTACTCGCTTTCTGGAACACTTTACGTTTGCTAGAGCGTCCGATTTAAGAGTCTCTATAGTGTTATCAGTTATCTCTGTGTTTACAGCGTTTGTAAATATTCCATTAGCATTAATTTCTTTAAAAGTATTTCCTATTATAAACACGTTATCTGCCGTCATGTTTAGGAAATTGGATTTAATGTCACCAAAAGCATTGTTTAATATTTTGCTTGTACTGGCGAGTATGGTTAAGCTTTTAAAATCTATGCTTTCAATTTTGCTATTGCTAATTGAAAATAGTGTGTTATCGCTTGTCGTTATAACTTCAATCCCCTGCGTCTCTATATTCATTATTGTAACATTTTCAAATTCGACACTTTTTATCCCACTTACATTGTAGAATGCTTTAGTTTTGATGGAATTTATTTTACTGTTGAGAATGTAAATCTTTTTAAAACTTGATGCACCCATGCACTTTAGTTCGGTGTTTGAGTTGGGTGATTTGAAAAGATTTGCTGGAAACGATACAATTTCTTGGATATTTTCAATTCTAACATCCGGTGGTGTTTGTAACAGGGAATTGCTTGACAACGATATGAATTCTAATTTATCACAGTCTTTAATAACTATTTTTTGTAAACGTGATATTCGCTGCAAAATGGGGCAGTCTAACACCACTTTTAAGTCCCTACAGTTCTTGACAGTAAGACTAAGTATATGATCAGTGTAAAAGTCCTTTAGATGAATAATAAACTCCTAGAACAATAGGAAAAACAGTTTAGTTTTGATAATTCAAATGAATGCACTTTTTATTGCGTTTGTCTGTCAAGTTAGTGTATTATTCAATACTCACACTACTTCGAGCGGTAGGACAAGAATAAACAATATCATTTGGTACATTATTTACACAAGACCATTCGGGTTGAAGACAGTTAGTAAAGTTGATCCTCACTCCATATGCCTTACAAATGACCACAACAAGTATCAACAGAAGAAAACCACTTTTACACATTATCGGCGATGATGTAATAAAAACAATTAAAAATATAAATATCGCGTAAATATATATTGTTAAAGACGAGTAATAAAAATGTGACACAGACCACGAATGAGCGTCATCGTGAGATAATTCACTAAAATGTCAAGTAAAAAATAATTATAACTTGTTTATCAGTAGCTATCGGCTAAGCTAATTTGCTTTTTGGATAAATATAGAAAACTACAAAATTATATTTGAATGCGTGAAGAAGTTTCAACTCATTTTTACGAAAATTGCGAACATTATAACAGCGGATATTTGGCAAAGTCAAAGTTTATATAGAGAAGAAGCCCAGAGAATGTCAAAAGTCAATGTTTTTCATAATAATACATTAAATATAAATACATGTTGTCCCACTATACACTAGTGTACTTTATACAAGTGACTAGATATGGTATATGTATATATCTACACTTTTGTATAAAGTAACATATACGTTGCTAAGGCAACGCGTATTTTTCGTGTCAATTAATAAATACGTAGATTCACAACAAATTACCTATTTAAAGCTCAAGTAATATTTGTACTAATTTTACGCGTAAAAAAAATAGTCCAAAATTTCATCACTCAATAGGAATAAAGTATATAGGCGATGTCAATGACATTTTTAGTTATACTAATAAGCTCGGAACTTTATAACAGTATTGAGATAAGCATCCTAATAATATTTAACAAAACATAACAAGTTCTTCGATAAACAACAATAAATCACACTAAATTAATACGTTGACGAATAATGAGTTTGATAAGTTAATGAGAATATTATATAAGATTTTATATTTTTAATAATTGATCATATTAATAAATTAATACATGAAGGAAAACTTTTTTTTTATCTTCACGCTGTATCCCGCATATAGCGGGGTAGGCAGAGGGAACCTGAAAACCTAGCGTTAAGACACTCCGTTCTCTTACAACAATACCGTTCCCCACTTTCCGCCGAATTGAGGCGTTGCGTGTTGAGTGGCGGAACTCAACGCTTCAAGTAATATAAAACATTATTCTGTCCAAGAATACTATACAGATGTTAATGTGTGGAATTGAATGCTGTTGATGCTGGCTCAGGAGGCTTACCGTTGCTGTAAATTTATTATAAATTTTTATTTGAAAAGAGCAACTGTTGAGTTTGTTGCCGGCTCTTCTCAGCAGAACTGCCTTCCGAGCCGGTGGTAGCTTCCGTTAGGACTGACACTCCTAAAATCTTTTGTAAATTGACGATTCAAAAGAGCTTGTAACAGCCTATTTGAATGAAGAATATTTTGATTTGATTTTGATTTTGAAATTTGGCATATGAGGAAAAAGTGTAGAGAAAATATTTATTTTATAATAATGTATTATAAATATTTATTATATATATTACAACATATAATGGCACTTGTTTGAAATGGTAATTTGTGACGTACTAGTTGCTAGGGTTTTTTACACGTATTTTACGTGTCAACAGATGTACTCGTAAACAATTAAAATATCTGTTTAGTTAAGGTGCAAATTTATTAACAGATTAATACGCTAGTCTCTATTTGGTAGATAAGTATATCATTGCGTAAAGTCAAAGTCAAACGCAAAAAAACGCAGCTTTTCACCTCTTGAAAACCTAGAGACTTTTTTCAAGAACCTTTTTTCAAGCGTTCTCTGCTGTCCACTCAATTTTGTAACATTGCTTGTTGAAAGCGGAACTCAACGCCAAAATAGCTTAAAGATGTTCAGTCCCCCGAGTAGATATCGAACCCACAATCAGTAGTATTTACAGATAGACACTGTCTGACGGATTCATGATGGTCTTATTGGTTTTTATCACCTAAAACATTGGGCCTTTCCGTATGACTCGCCAGATATGTCAAGTCAAGGAAAAATTTAATAAAATGTCATGATATGTACACCTAATTTATCGTAATTAAATGAATCATTGACGAGATTTCTGTTCCTTATTATATTTTGATTAAGAATTGTTAAATTTGTATGTTTAATACTAAGTTAATATTTAGTATTTTCATTACTTCAGGCACAGCGCGGCGTTGAGTTCTGCCACTCACCACGCAATGCCTCAATTCGGCGGAAAGTGGGGAATGAAAATCATAAGAAAAGAGTGTCTTAACACTAGGTTCACAGGTTCCCTCTGTCTACCCTGCTGTGTCTGGTATACAGCGTGACATGGAATATTATATATAGCTTACCTGATGGAAGATAAACCACTTTGGCACCAAACAAATTATGGACCAACCACGTCCACAGTCCATAGAACAACGCCATCTTGAATGACGCTCGGAACACCTGTAATAAATTCATTGATTTTTCTAAAAACCGCTAGAAAATAATTGTTATAGATTTTATGGTGCAATAACCTTATATTACTCACTAGATCTAAGTAAGTGTAGTCTAGAAAATACGCAAGGGACAAAATATTTTTGTGCCAGTAGATCGTTTCGTTCGAATCTTCGATCGAATCGTTTTTAATATTGACTAACTTAGTATAATTTAGTCAGTATAAAAACGGTAGAAGAAAAAATGTCGCATTTTAAATCACACAAAAATCATTAAT
This sequence comes from Philaethria dido, assembly GCA_033558755.1. NCBI lineage: Eukaryota > Metazoa > Arthropoda > Insecta > Lepidoptera > Nymphalidae > Philaethria > Philaethria dido. The sequence goes on from JAKGSA010000503.1 coordinate 548,478, forward strand.
AAGAACAAAAACAAAAGTTAATAATATAATCTATGTAAAACACATGTAACAATATGTTTTTATTGAAAATTTAAGGGTTACATACAGTATTGGTTAACTTTGGCTACTTCTTAATATAATACTTGATATCCATTCCAACTTAACAGAAACTTATTCTTGAGATAAACAACAGAAAATATTTTTGTATAATTTACTCACCTGATTGATTGCTACGGATAGCGCAATACCCAATCTCGGACCAAAGTTTGGTTGAACTCTTGTTATCACTTCCACTGGTTTGTAGAGGGCGTTGCTTGAAGCTAACAAGTAGAAGAGAGTTGTGAAGAACACTATCTGTAAGGGAAATAAATAAATACGAATATAGTTACCCTATTATTAGGATATAAAGATACCTATTTATATATGCTAGTAGCTCCGCTGACGCGTAAAACGCGTTGCCCTGGCAACGTGTATATACAACAACACACAAATATAAGTGTGTGTTAACATTTATTTTGTTAATTTTATGTATTTCTAATCCATTATTATGAAAATATTGGTACAATTTTCATAAAAAGGAGTAACCTTTTTTTTACTTATCAATATATAGATAAATAAGACTTATATACCATCATTACTTCTAGAGCGGATCGAACCCACAAGTCACAACCAATAAAAATATAACCAATAAAAAATATATCAAAACTTACCATATTAATAAACATGTTTATAATAGCACCGCCACCACAAAGCAGGAGGGATGTAAAGGCTCCCAAAGAGCCAGCCAACAACGACACGTTACTAGCGAGTGGTGCCCAGATACCAGTCGCTATGGCACTCAACGTCCCCACATTAGCTTGCACCCACGCGATTATACCACTATAGTCGAATAAACCTATACCAAAAATAAATTGCATTATTTTAATCGTTATATGATTTTCGTGTAACTGAAGAGCATATAGATTAAGCTTCACTTAGTAGCAGGATAGGCAAAGGGAACCACAGAACCTACTGTTGAGACACTTTGTTTTTTTTAACATTTCCGTTCCCTACTTGAACCACAGTGGGTAGCATATAGATTAAGACACTCCATTTTCTATTTTTCGGCAAATTTCTGTTGTCAGGATCTAATATTATGCTTTGCCAGGACAGACCGGTGCAATGATTATGATTTAAATATATGGAGTTAATCACTTTTGAAGAAGCTACCACAGATAATCTGTGAAATTCTTTTTCTAATTGTACTTTACAACTAGCATATATTACATAATAAAAAAATAAAGTTATTTTCCACTAATTATTTACTGCCTATTTAGCAAAATGTATTTTTTTAGCTTCACGCTTTGTTCAGCAAACAGAGAGCCAGCTCTCGAAAAAGGCACGGCGTATGAAAATTATTTACATATATCCCCGAGTGGTAATCGAACCTGCAACCACTCGCGTTTACAGCCAGACGCTACTCCACTGTGCCACAACTGCCTCAAAAGTCTAAAAAACGAGTTTAATTCGTAACAATAATAAATTATATGAAAACTATATAATTCTTACCAGGTGCATCGCTGACAAAATTGTCCCAAGAGTCTTGAACAGCATTGCCATCAACCTGGGGGCCCATTTGTGTGGCAAATGTCCCCGACACCCAGCTTTGGTAAACCCGATCCCATAGTTCTAGCACTTGTTGTTCGACTTTGGCTATTTTCTCTGGGTCGCCTTCTTTTAAGATACTTTTTACCTATTTTTAAATAAGATAGTTATTTTCTAAACAGTATCAGCTTTTTTAGTTATTTGAATTCGTTATTCTTTGCAAGATATATGAGAAATTAAATAATATTGCAGAAGCTAAACATTTTGTCATATTTTAAACTGTATTAACATGTTGTTTTAAATTCTTATAACCTCGAAAAAAGTATTTTTTTATATTAAATTCTTTCCCACTACAAAACAAATTTAATAAATTTGAAATTAATTTTTAAAACATTCAGGTATGGGTGATTTCAGTCCTTATCAGACACAGCACCGTTATAATATACCACTGTGGTACAGAAGATACTTGGTATATCCGATTGCAGGTTTAAATCTTACTCTGCGAAGTATTTGTATTAAAAATTTAGAAGATCCTAGGTCTAGTTGACTCCACCACCGATATATGTAAAGGGGCAGAAATTAGTAAAGCTAGTGTCACATCACTAGGTTCTTTGTCAACACTGCCTAATGCAGAACGTATTTATAGTTTTAGTTCATAAAGGAAATTGATTAAGTTTTTTTTTAAATAAATAAGAAACAGTGACGTCACGTTGCATAGCTTAGAAACATCTACGCTGAGAACAAGCTATGGTATAAAAGTCATTTATAACTTACATATCTCATTATCTGATGTCCAAAGAGATGCATTGAAAAACAAATAAGAATTTGTGTAATAACAGTAATAAAATAGAAATTATAACATAATAGTAAGAATTGCATTTTAAGGTAGTTTATTGTAAAAATTGAATTTTATAATGATTGAAGTTTATTGTAAGTTATTTATTGTAAAGAGATATATCGTCAATGTATTAAGACAGATTGATAAATTGTTTTACTCAAAATACTTTATTAGGTAAGTATGGTGTAGCAAATTTGCCATTAGTAAAGCACTTAACGTATGAAATACGCGTCAATTCAGCTAGGTACATATCATACACATAGCATTACGTGTAATATTTATTCTATGAATTTAATGCATTACTATAAATAAAATGGCACTCCTCCATATAAACATTTGCCAAATGTAGTATAGTATGTCAAATTTCATTCTCCTCCATATCATTATACCACGATTATTTTACATCTAGATTTACCACTTTAAATAGATTTCGATGAAATCTGGTAACTTCACTTTACGCTGTATCCCGCATATAGCAGGGTAGGCAGAGGGAACCTGAGAACCTAGTGTTAAGACACTCCGTTCTCTTTCAACAAATTCGTTCCCCACTTTCCGCCAGATTGAGGCATTGCGTGTTGAGTGGCGGAACTCAACGCCGCGCTTTGCCTTGTTACCAAACCCAGAAAACGAAAATACTTCATTTCCTGGAGTGGGAATCGAACCCACAACCTGTCGCTTTACAGTCGCACACTTGTGCCTCTGCGCCACGACAGTCTGGTAACAATTAAACTATTATTGGAAATCAATGTCAAGAAGTGCCATAACTTACTATCATTTTACCTTATTATCGGTTTACTTTAAAACGCCGAGTTTAACATAAAATTTCAATACTTTTTAGTATATATAATATTTATATATTAGCATTGTAAACTTACCCCAGTAGATATGCCTTCCCGTCCATATGTGTACGCATTATCAATAAGAGAGTCGAGCTTCTCCTCCCACCCTTCAGGCAAGTACGCGTGTAGTTCACTATTTTGAACGAATGTACTATTTAAAAGGCTACCACTTAGTTGAACTACGACTATCGCTTCTGAATATATCTGGAAATAAATTATTAAAAAATTGTTTTAAAACCACCACTTACGGTATAATCGGACATAAACTACGTACAGATATTTTCAATCATTAAAGTCCGCTTCGCTACTTTTGTGGAACACTAATGTTGGTACACTAAATGGGAGGACGAAAAAACTGACGACGTCCTGGAGTGAAGTGGAGAAGTTAAATAAAGAAAGCTGACCCCACATGGGACTATAGTTACGAAGAGAGAGAGTTAAAATCACCATTAAGGTCATCATGGCGTAGTGGTATGTCTGACTGTACACACGCTTGGTTATGGATTCAGTTTCGAATGGAGACTTTTCGGCTCCGCGCTATTCCGCACATAACAAGGCAATCAAAGAGAACCTAGCGTCAGGACACTCTGTTCTCCATCAGTATTTAAGACATTGCGTGTCGAGAGACGGAACTCAACGCCGCGTTTTTTCTTACTATATCGGAAAAATGAAATTACATATAACATTGCACAGACACCGCACTACTGCGCTACAATGAATAAAATCATTGCAGAAGGAAATATATAAATAACCTCTATTTATTTATATA
>JAKGSA010000503.1:557472-577895 GCA_033558755.1 Philaethria dido
ATAGGTAAAAAATCAAAGACATGGAAAAAATTATTTAGTTCAAGGAATAAAATTTTTAGGCTCAACATTAAGTTTTCTCAATAATCGTATGCTTTGAGCCTGTATGAAGAAATGCATAATGTGTTATATACTTTTGTGTTAACAAAAATATAACACAGGAAGTAAAATAGAGAAGTTACTGAGCTGGTTGCAATCAAAGAATTGAATTATATTGATTAGGATTAAATCTGTTTTTGATCTTTTCTACAGCTTAAAATCCAAGAGGCAACATTAATGATATATTTATAAAATAAATCTAGAATTACACAAATAATTTTCCTACAAATAAGTCATAATTTATTTTGTTTGTTACATCGTTGTTGTAATATAAAAAAAAAAACTATTTTATATACTGCCAATCTATTTTAAATGGATTTTTGTTAATGGCTGTAATGTTTTATTAATAAATTATTTGCAATGTTAAAATTACATCTATTTATAGAATTATATGGTAAATTATACAGTAAATTGTAGTTTAAAGCGAAACAGTTTCAAAATATTTTATATCATTTAATGGTACCTGATATATTTACTCGACTGCGCAAGGAGCAAAAGAGGGTGTTTACCTGTCTACGTATGGATGTAAGTTTGTTCCTGTGTCCTATTCAAAAAAAGAGCCTCACTGGAGGCGCCCTTGCGACACTGCAGTTTTAAGTTGATGGTCTCCTCGGAGGCCAAGCCAGGGTCAGAGCTCTTCAAGCTCGGCCCCCCACAAAACCAGGTGACGCTGTAGAGGCCAATAAGGCCAACAGCATACTACACATTAAAAAAAAAATCATAAAAGTTTTATGTCTTTTTCATCATTTTGAGTAACAAGATATTTAAAGATTCAAAGTTTTGTAAACAAGCATTCTCGCCATTTTTATACCTATAACAAAATACTAAAATGTATACGTGTATACTTTAGTATTTCATGATTCTTCTGAGTGATGAGATGGCATACTGCAAAAGCTTGAAGTCTGACAGGTCCAGAACCCACAGGCACATTACTTTTCAAAATCATGTGCGTATTACACAATTAAAAGAAATGACTTTATTGCCAAATTTACACAGAAACAAAAAAAAAACAACATGAAACATAAACAGAAACAGAAGGGATTAAAAGTCAGAGCCCATTTAAATTATACAGGGTTCCTTAGGAAGATTTGTTTGGCTAAAGAACGGTATAGGATTTTTTATAAGCAGTCGGGTGCTTTATTTTTGTATTATTACAGTAATTACTTATTCGTTGTTAGTGGTGTATTTCTTGTTGTATGACTCTGTGAGTCATAACATACGGCTACTTTCAATTTGAAAATAATATACGTAGTTCACATTCCATTCATTTAATTAAAATCAGCAATTCAATAAAGATCATAAAAACATCATGACTAAGCCAATTTATATATAAAATTATTTCATCAAACGACTGACGATGTTAGTTTTAATTTAACCTACCTCTTTTTTTTGTATGTAGATACACATATGACATAATGTGTTCTTTCTACAATACGTAATAAAAACATCATTAAATAAAATAAATAAATAAATTAATTAAACACTATAGTGTTACTTTTTTATAAAAAAATAAAACGTAAATTGATGTAACGAATGACGTTGTTAACGAATAAGTAACTTTTTATTTTTTATAGTTCTGGGGGTTGGTTTTTAGGAAAATCACAGTCAAAGTCAAATAATTTTAGTCAAAATAAGAAATTATATGCTTAATTTTTTTTAAATGAATTTTACGGGAGAATTTTATGTACGCACAAATTTAATTGTAATAATGTAATACTTACATGTTTTCCCCAAAAGGACTTTGAATATCGGCTACTTCGACTCTCTTTAAGTTAGATAGATTGGAGTGACTCAGTATAATTTTGTTTGATTGTAGGTCCCGTCAAATAATTATTATTTGTAATATATATAGTTAAAAACAAGTTATAGTATGAACATACTACCTACATACATTTTTTGTTTATTTAATATAACTGCAACTTTTTTCAAACACGTATTTCAAGAGGAAAAAAAGTACAAGTTCAAACAAGTTTGTTTGTTAATATGAATAGTGTAATACAGTTATCCTTTCAAGGAAATATTAATATCGGTCAAAAGGTACTCTGTGGTTTGTGCACAAAAAAAATTACTAATAAGCACTTGCTAATATGATTCACGAAGCCGAGTGTTGCTTAACCTCTTTAAAAAATATTGGAATTTATTTAACCCTCTTTTAGATGGAAACGTGAAACCTTTATTTTAATATCAATAAATAATAAAACATCCAGTATTTACTAGTAAAATCATTTTAATTTTTTATTTACATTGCTAATCTGTTGGTGGTGTTTTTATTACTAAATTCTAAGTAGGAGGTTCCGAGTTTAGTATTTGCGTGTCAAATACTTAATACTATACACGGAGGCATTATTATAAATGGTTTACACTGCACAGTAATCAAATTTGGGACCAAGCCATGAAATCAGTAAAAGTAGACATATACAGATTACCTCTTACCTTTATATTTTAATATACACAAAATTCTTAACTGTCTGATACATCTCTGAGATATAAAAATATTGACCACTAGACAAGTGGTTAATGTTTTTAAATTAAATTTTAATAATAAGTAGCTTTGAAACATTATAATTATTACTTAGCAGCTACAGTAAAAACCGAAGTTTAATCTTGACACAGTTTTTGTTTTCCCGTAGTGTTTGTTTTTCTCAGGGTTCAATTATTGATTCTCTGAGTATCTGATTATATGACATTTCTTTTACTCATAATGAGGCTAGTATTAAGTAATATCTACGACGAGAAATCATTGGCATGTCACAGATGCTCCGGATGCTGGACCCTTCGTCGTGCAGGAAAAGCAGTTCGGACCAGTTCCTGGCACATTCTAAGTGTAGGCTTAAGTGGCTCCTTTAAAATGCACATTAATGCTCACCTTCACCGTCCGAGGTCTTATCTCTGACTATTCAGATAAACATTTTTTTGAAACGAAATTTTAGGCACTTTCTCAAAAAAACTATAAAATTGCCATTTATGAAGTGTTAGGGAACCCTCACCTGAGATATTGTGTGATCATAATTCAGATTAAGATACAAAAGACAGTTAATAAAAATAAATCGCTACTCCAAAATATTATAAATTCTTGTTATTGTTCGAGTCAGATACATATTTGTTGAGCACAGCCTTAAGTACGTTTTTCTCACACCATCATTTGAAACGGACTATCTCTGATCGTATAGAGGGTTGCGGGGTTCGAGATAACTTTCATACGTTATTTTATGTTATATTTTCACTTGGAGCAGTTTAAACAGAACATCATCCGACAAAACGTTAGACACAAAATTTTTAAATATATGTTCTTTTTTAAATTTATATACTCGTATAACGTAAACACAATCGATAAACCATATAAATTGACGTAAATAATTCTATTTTCTTACTTGTAAAAATTTTCACATGTAAATAAAGCCAAATCTTTAATAGTATATCAGAATCGATACAGGTTTATTACATTTTTGTTATACTTCATGAAATAAAAAAAAATACTGAAAAAATACCCAACTAAATAACTATTCGGCTTCCCTAAAGATAGTGTTAGTAGTTAAAACAATATAATACCAAAATATAAGCTTATGTTACATCTAAGCTACAAATAACAGAAAACTTAAAGTCAGGTGGTTTTTGTTTCTGAGAATGAGCTTTTATAATAACAACATACTCATATTATAAAATTGTGTGCAACATAGCCTGATACTTCAGAATGTGTCATGGTAAAGTTTTGACATGTAGGATAAATAATTAACATTCGTAATCTATGTAGCTGATACCTATAAAAATGAGTCACTTCGAATGATATAAGTAAAAAAATATATGAATCATTGATGACTGCTTGATACTCCATCTCTTTAAAATATAAGTGAAATATAGCTGGTGAAAAATAAACGAAAAACTAAAAATATATAAGTAACATAAGAAAACTGTACAAACTAATAAGTATATACGTACACTATTTATTTACATTTACAAAAAAGTTATAGTAAAGTATTAAAGTTATAGACAGGAATATTACTAACATCCGGGTGAAGTTGGATTTTTAAATTTTGTTTTGTATAAATTATTGTGGTAACTGACTTAGTTGATTTTAATTGACAGAATTGTTATGAATTAAGGTTTCTGTTCTATAATTCTAACTTAATACAAAGGAATCGAAATGTAAGCTGTAAGCATACTAGCCGTTACCTCCGAGTTCAATCACGTGGTCAATGGGAATTCGCATCATAATGAATCTTTTCTTGGGAATGAGATATTTTACCACAATAAAAATAGCTTATGATACTCCAGAGGCATAACCATCTCCACTCAAAAAATTAAAACATATTTCTATTTATTATATAATTAAGAATTTTGTTAAAATATACTTATATAAACAATTAGTTTGCTCGACAGACATAAATCTATCAAGCTCTTTAATAAGTCTTTCAATAACAACGATATTTCTTTGTACTCCAAAACCCATCGATATGTAAAGTTCATTAGTAATATCAAACATGTAAGTGCATTGGAGAGCGGCTCTATTTTGTTTCATTGAGTATGAAATAGGCCAATAAACATCCGAGGCTTACATATTCTGGCTTTATATTAACAGTAAATTCTTAAAAATATTTTTAAAGAAATAAAATATTTTAAATTGTATGAATATATCCGAAAATATGTCTATTGTTAATTTAGCAAACATGTTAAAATACGCAAACTACTACAGGAAAGTGTTGTAGTTTACTACTAGTTTGTTATCAAAACAAGGCTTACCGCACACGAGATTGGAGCTCAAGAGTTTATCCAAGAATTTACAAACTAAAATTATTTTGTTAATTCACATATAAAATATTTATTAACTTTGTTTTTGTATTATAGTTGAGTATATAAAATAGTGGCCATAATAATAGCTAGTTGGTGCTATCATAATTCTATGGTAAGTAGAATAAAATAAAATACAACAACTATATATTTTCCATTAGTGCTTGTTTAAAAAAAATCAATACAATACGTATATAATGTTTGAGCTGACAGGTATATTTAAATATATATTGAAAAAAAAAATACATGTAATTCTATGAATATTCTGAGTAAATACAATATTTCACAGTAATAGAGTATTAAATTAACTCAGTTAATTTACAGGAATATGCTGTATTTCATTTTAAAGTAATGTGCACGCGCGGACTAAAGTCCTGGTGAACGTCATATATGAGATAATAGAGTTCAAATTGAATATTTGTTTACAAAGGTATTTTTGAGCAGTACGTACGAACTTATGACGCGTCGTAATTAAATTAAATATAAAAAGTTTGTTTCTCTGTGTGTGTTTCTATGAATAGTAATGCAGTTTTTATTTCTGTGTCGATAGGTTAGTCGTGAAAAAGAAGAATATTGGTTTACCTCTCAAGCCCCTAACGATTATAAGAATATAATATTTCAAGACGAATATCTTATACAAGCACATGAGATGAAAATTGAGTTTGAATCTGCGGAGTCAAGAGACAGAGAAAGCAGAAAGAGTATGGACATGTGCCCACTGGGATACCTTAAAAAAGGATCAAGGCATAAACCAGCGTAAAATTTTATTATTCAGAATTGTTGTTTCCATCGTGGAACTTAATAAGACATATTCAATAGTGTATTCTGATAAATTTTAAATTAGTAAGTGTTGCAGTTACTACAAAACAGTTTAAAATATAAGAGAGAGTTCAAAAGTTAACTCAAGAGTTTTTAAAATAAATAAACGGTTTTGTTTTAGGTAGTACAGCTAGCAGTTGATAGTTTGATCACATATTTGATACACACCTATAGTCCTGATGACAATATAATTTATAACATTTGTACCACTGTAAGCTACAAAATATTGGATTTCATATTCTTCCTAACTAACTCAATATGAGTATCAAGTGAAAGGTTACTTAGGAAAACTTAAGTAAATTAAAATTAAGTTAAAATATTTTACTAAAAATAAAGATAATAATAATATCGGTAATGTACAAAAAAGTGAAAAAAATATTTGATAGGTCCTAGGACCTTAATATCTAGATATCAGTATTCATCACAACACTCTTGTCAGTAATCTAAGGCTTTGATCAGATGAAAAATAAAATCGTTAGACGTGTGAAGTTTCTATTAAGTTAACCGCAAAATCAATGTAATTACTTTGGTTTAGTTGGTTTCTCCAATTTTATTTTGCTTATGTTATTTGCTTATGTCATGCTATGGTGGTACATGAGTAAATGCATATTAATAAATATGTAAGCTATATTTCATTTTTATGTAATGTATACGCGGACTAAGGTCTCGGTTAGTTTCATATAAAAGAACGTAAAGCTCAAATTGAATATTTATTTACAAAGGCATCTTTGAGCAGCACGTATAGATTTATGACGTGTTGTAATTCAATAAAATAAATTGTAATTCAAAATGTTTGTTTCTCCGTGGGTTTTTCTGTTATTATGCACTTTTTGTTTCGTTGTCGATAGCCGAGTGGTGCACAAGAAGAATATTCGTACTCAACGTAGCTCTCATGTTCCTAGCGATTATGATATTATTATATTTCGAGACGATCGAGATGATCTTATACAAATAGACGAGATGAGACCTGAGTTTGAATCTGACGATTTAGGAAACAGATTCGGCATTCGCGTGGGCAAGTGCGCACTGGGATACGTTAAAAGGGGTTCAAGGTGTAAACCAGCGTAAAATCTTCTATTATTAAAGATTGTTATTTTCTTTGTGTACATTAATATGGCTTAGTCAATGATTTATTCAATATTATTTATATTAATTAGAAAATGTTGGAGTTTGACATGTAAACAAAACGGCTTACCACACGAGAGAGTGTAGCTCAAGGGTTTTTACTTAAGAATTTTAAAAATAAAGTTATATTGTAAATTATTCAAGGCTTTTATTTATTTTACCCTCTCAAATATAGTAATCGAAATTTGACCCCCGTCCCGTTGATTGACGGTATAATTTAATACATCTGTATCATTCAAGTCCAAGATGGCAACCGGTACAAAATGGCAGATTACCTATTTTTCACTAGTAAAAGTTGAACGATTTTATTAAAAATGAAGATAAAAAAACTTTATGTGTAACATACACATAATGTTTTTAAATATAAATAAAAAATAATAATTCGTTAGCTCTAGTCATGGCACCAATCTCTTCATTAATCACTGCACTGATGAGACAAAAAAAAAATCACACACAAAGTATAGACTAACTAGATACTGTTACATTTTTATGCTATGAAATATTCGGAGAGCTTACATCATAATGCAATACTTTTCATATTAAAGGATCATAGCTTATCATGAGTCAAAGTATTGAAAAAATACCATTTATGTATTTATATAATTAAATAATATTTAGTAGTAGTGCTGTCTTTTTAAATAGGTAGGTATATCAATTGTATTTTTGTTCAGTCTTATATTATACGAATAAGTGCCGGTGATACGTCACTCTTCAGGCGCGTCATACAAAAACTTCCTAAAATGGGGATATTGATTCAAATGCAAATGTATCTAAAGTGGATTTCTCAACCATTCAAGTGTGAGTTGGACCAACGTACCGTTTCGTAATTTCAGTGACGTAACTCTAAATTTAGGGTTTTTGAGTTTTTCCTGTACATTACATAGCATTTCATCTTGCTATATTTCATGACTGTAAATCAACTTATAAAAGTGAATAAATATAAATTTGCAGGCGTATGCACGCACTTTATTTGAAATAAATTACAAACATAAAGGTTTAATTTTCTCTTTTTTTCTTTTATTTGTACTGCAAGCTGTCACCTATTAGCAGTAGGTAAAGGGGGCTGCTAAAGTAAAATAATTCAAAAGTACGAGAATATCTTCGAGACTTGAATACCTTGATATATTGACTATTGATATACAAGTTGGTACGGAACCATTTATGCGCGAATCCAACTCGCACTTGACAGGTTTTTTTACTGAGAGTTGTATAATATTATTTATTTTAGCTTGAAAAAAGAACGGGTCTTAGTGTCGTGACATTCCGTTCTCATTTAAAATTTCTATTCCCCACTTTCCGTCAAATTGAGTCATTGAGTTCTGAGTGGAGGAACTTAACGCTGCGCTTTGCCTTACTATCAGAGGGAGGAAATGGAAATACTAAATATCACTTAATATTTTTATTTCATGGAGTGGGAATCGAACCCACAATCTGTTGTGTTTATTTTATAGTAATAGTAGTAGTTTATTTTATTTTCTTTTGACTTTCAAGGTTTTTAAAGTAAGAGTAAGCAGATTATTAAATCTAAAAGTTTTCGATACGGGTATTACCAACAGGTGACTTTAAAACTTATGTTCACGCCACTGTTACGACTAGGTTTGAAGATGGTAGAGCTCGACATAACAATAAATATTTACAGGTTTAGTTTATCTTTAGTAGTTATACATCTATTAATAATAGATAGAGGCACATTGCTATGATATTATATAACACTTAGTCTTAAAAGGATAGTGTGAATGGAATCTACTCGTGGATAAAATAATGAGCTAATGAAATGATAAGAAATATATAGAAAGATATGTAAACTACAAACTTCTCTTGTACTTAGCCTTTTTATCTCTTAAGGTGTAATTATATTAAATAAATGAAATTTAATATAATAACAATCTTTATTATTAAATAAATTAAACTAAGTATTATGTCTTTTTTTTATGGATAACGGATGACAAACTAGCTAAAGGACCACCTGATGGTAAGTAATACCTTCGCCCATGAACACCTACAACACCAGAGACGTTGTAGATGCGTTGCCAACCTAGAGGATACAGATGAATGTTGTAGTCCGATATCGGAACCACCACATTTTGGGGAACATGTCAGACTTGCTACTTGTTTTTAATTTAGAGATTTGTGAATGGATTTCTATGAAAGTTTTCTATGAAAATTTTTTTCATACGTTTAGTAAGATTTAGTTATGAAAACTTAGGAACATTTTTTTAACTGTTTATATTGGAAAAGCAATATTTTTTTTATTTTTTTTTACGGATAACTGATGGCAAACGAGCAGAAGGACCACCTAATGGTAAGTGGTTACCTTCGCCCATGGACATCTACAACACCAGAGGAGTTGTAAATGTGTTGCCGACCTAGTGTTCAGATGGGAGGGGGAGGTAATAATGGCAGTTTACCATCGGAACCACCGCATTCTGGGGAAAGGATGAGGGGAAATAGGGAAAACCTGGCTTACATGTCATCGAACCGGAACACATCATTTAAAAAATATATGATGTGTGCTAAGCATGTGAGAGAATAGTAAAGTAGAATATGAATTCGCAATTCTTATTGAATGAATGAATGAAGCCAATGCTTTGATTGACAATAATACTATAATAAACAAAAACAATAACTATAATTTATATTCGTCACATTCTTTCCAAGTATCATTTGCAGTGTCGGAATTGCATAAAAATTTTTTGTTCCTAACCAAACAGTCATGTTATAAATATTCGTATAAGTATTTCCCCGAGAGCGTAATCATCGTGTTTAGCCAAGCACGTTTCAGATGCGTTTTAACGACGCCTACTAATAGGGTATTTTTGATTCTATGAAATTATAGAAATGATTCGTTCTTCGCTAAGTATCTGCTAGGTATATACCTAGATTTTAATGCACTGATTAATTAGAAATCTACAAATTGTTATAATTTTAAATTAAATTAGAAATTAAGAGGTGTTAACAACTCGTAAGATCAGTAATTGTAAACTTAACATTTTTTAAATGACCGAAAACTGGAGAATAAATTTTCTGCATACGCAGTTGTTTTTAAATCTACCCATAATGTACGTAAAAAACTAATTTACATTTTGTTTTGGATAGGATTTCAAAATTATAGAAATTTATTAGCTGTTGCATACAAGTTTTTTATAACATGTTTTTAGGTAATTCTGCTATATTTAATGACATGGCAATAATAATATCTATATTTAATAAACATAATTTGTATAAACACTATTAAGACTTTTATTTGTAGTTGTTTAATATGTATATTATTACTTAAATTGTTACGTGAATTAATTTTACTCTTGTATTATAAATATGTCACTGTGTTATGGTAAAAAGAATTCCATATCGCACTAGGTCTATTCAAACCGGAGAACCCCTTCATTAAAAGGCATTACACCTCAAATAAGCTTTTAAGTCACAATTATGATTGATTTGCCCTTATTTTAAATTTCAGCTACAATTTTTACCTATATAGGTCTTGGAATAAGTATAATTTCAAATGACGCAGTAACTAAGCACTTGTTACGCACTTGTTATGCAATGCAAATAAAGTGTAATTATATTTTCTAAAAATAAAATTAATATACCCTAAGTTTATTAATTCTAACTTTTTTAAACCAGGCTTAAGTGAAATGGTTCTTATCTATTTTTGGAATATTATAGTATTATAATGTATTTTATAAGGCATTTTCAAATCTTTTGCTCTTACTTTTATAATCTCACTTTGGCACTATGATAATTCCTAAAAAGTTTACCTTTAAGCTTATTTTGTTTGTTCCTTGCTTTGTTTACAACATCTTTTTTTTAAATATATTTATTACTCCCAATACTGAAAGATACCGTTGCAACCATCGCATTCAATGTGTGCTTGTGAGCACACATTTCAACTGAGACAATATGGCCTCATTTTATTTTTAAGTTTGCAATGTATCTTTAATGATTAGATTATACATAAATAAATGTTTCGGATGCGATAAATTAATAAAATTGCAAACATTATAATATGTCACATAATTATTTTTATAGTTACTACGTTGACCCTACAGGAATGTGTTGAAGTAGCGACAAAACCTGTTAGTAAGGCTACCCACATACGAGAGTAGAGTTACGCCTACTTGCATATTTGCAATAACACACAAGCTGAGGTTTTATAAGATTTTTAATTTATTAATAGGATTTTTTCTTATTGTCATTGACGAAATTTCACACGATTAATGTTTAATGACAAGTATAAAATATAAAGTTTAATTAAATTAACTAAAACATTATAGAATCGTTTTAATATTTTCACTTTTAACGTTCTCTGCTTTATATTAAAAAATAATTATTTTAACGAGCACGCTATATGTAACTTTAATATATCGTCTGCACGCGGACTTAAAGTCCCGATGAATGACATATAAAAGACGATAGAGCTCAAATTGAATATTTATTTACAAAGGCATCTTTGAGCAAGACGTGTAGAATTTCGTATCGCGTCGCATTAATTAAACAAAAGATGTTTGTTTCTCCGTGCGTTTTTCTGTTATTGTGCACATTTTGTTTCGGCGTCGACAGCCGAGCGGCGCCCAAGAAGAATAATATTATTCAACATACATCTCAAGTCGCTAGAGATGATGGTGCTATTAGATTTCCAGAGGAAATCTCTAAATCAACTGATGTGAAGAAATCCGGCCTACCTGAACAACCTGTACAGCCTGACGATTTGGGAAATAGATTCGGTGTCCGCGTTGGCAATTGTCCACTGGGATACGTTTGGAAAGGATCAAAGTGTAAACCGGCGTAAATCTTATATATAATATTAAGAATTATTTTAATAGTGTGGTATATTCAATACTTATTTGTGCATTTTTTTTAAATTACAATATATTTTCGTTAAAAATAACTTGTTTTATTTTAAAAATTAAGAACATTTGCTTCGTTCTATTGACTGTAAGCTTTTATTTGATTGTATTAAAAAAGTTATTTGTCATACTCATAATATATGTTAAAAATAAAAAAATATATATAGTTTTTTTATTTCTACAGGTGATCTAGACAATTGTAAGTTTTTACAGCTTCACGCTGTTTCCTGCGTAGCAAAATAAGGTAGGCAAAGAGAACCTGTCACGATATTTCATACTCCGCTTTCCAACTGAATTTGAGATTTGCTTGTTGAAAGGTAGAACTCAACTACACCTTTTGTATTGTCGAAGCGGAGAAATTAAAGCAATTTAATAATTATTATTTCAATTTGTCATCAATAACTACTCACCATACTGCACAAATTTTGCCAATACGCCATTTGCTTATTTCTTATAATTTAGTTAGATTAGTATGGTTCTTCATAAGATATTTCAGATCTTTAAATTTTTATGTTATGACTATCACGGTGAACAATTTTTGTTAAAGTAATATTTTTTTATTACATAAAAATCTTGACAGGATAACTATAACACCTAAAGAAAACCACGAAAGTTCAATTCTCTGTCATATCTTGGAAGAGCTTACAATTAAGGATTGATAACTATATGTTTACTACTTAAATATGTTTAATAGCTATTTAACAGATATAGCATAAAGCGGGACACATAGCTAAGTAGTAGAATTAATGGTAGTTGGGATGAAAAGATTCTCGAGCGAAAATTACCAAATGGAATGTGTGACCTTGATCTTTAAGTGGATGTCTCCACCTAAATAAAGATATTTATATATAAAATAAGTAATAAAAACTAACAAACTTTTTGAATTGTCTTTGCCTAATGTGCAAAATGCACCAGGGTGCCTATGGTAAAAATATAAAAAAATAATCAATTTGAAAAATAATAGACAATAAAAAAATACTGTACTCTACCATATAATTTAGTTGTTTATTATTTTAGCCTTGTAACGCCTATTGCTCTACATAGGCCTCCCATAAGGATTTCTTCAAAGATCCGTCCCGCACTTTTCACATCCAGCGTCTCCCGGCGATGTTATCCAGATCCAGAAGGTTCACTTTAGAAACTCGTGCTTCTTCTTTCATTTGGCGTAAAAGAAATAAAAACAGAACTAAGTACCACGTGGATTTACTTTAATTTACGAAAACAAATAATGAATTTTATTTCAATTAAATGCTTGTATGATATTACTTAAGCTATATCAAGGATAACACGTTTAGTGCTCCATACCATAAAGCAATAAACATACTTCTCTTGTTTTTTATAATGTTTTTTTATTGTATGAAATATTTAGTTTAGTGACAAAATGTCGATATAAAATGTAAATATGGTTTTTTTTAATAATATTTTAATTGATATTTGGAATAAAAAAATTGTTTTATGTAGCTTTGTGATCAATTTAGAAATAGCTTCATCAAATATTTGAATGCAGGAATCAAATAAACACCTTACATGTAAGTTACCGTGTTACAATTTGTGTCAGAGGCGTCTATGTTTGTAACTAAGTTTTCATTCATTACCATCGGACACCTAGAAACTATTTGTCGACTTAAAAGCTTCAAGATATTTTTGATAAACAGTAGGTCTGATATGCAAATATCATTAAATAAATATAGGTACTTATAAAGAAAGTGCATTGCTCCTACGGGAACAGCGGCACTAAATGATAAATATCGCCCACATTGTTTACAATCACAAATGACTGATTGTGAAATAAATAAAAGAAAAAAAACACTATGCACAATGTTTATCATTTATAATAAACGGCTGGTTGCTTGCAACTTCGTTTGAATGGACTTTAAAATCGTTGCTTTTAAATTTCCATTTCTAGGTCGGCTATTTCGTAGTTTCGGCTATTTTCTCGACCTCGTGGTAATTTTGGGAAATCCTTCGCACTTACTCATCAGACACTGTCCCACTGCACCACGATGGCCTTGTGGCTAAGATTTAATTATAATTAATTAATCTGCTTTGACTTTGAATTTGCTGTAGTAGTTTGAGACTTTAATGATACTGGTATGTAATCTTTTGGCTAAAAACAACTTCTCTTATTTTATGATTTTTTATTCAAAAGCCGGTTCCATTGAAAATGTACTGAGCATATATTCTCCATGTATTTCTTTTCCATATACAGTGCAAGGGACAGAAGTGTTGAAAATCAATATTTCTGAATAATATATCAAAAATATATTAAACTAATACGAGTAAAATAAACCCTCACATATGTTTTCATACACTTTTGTATAGTGACATGCTGGCACGTTGTTAAGGCAACGTATATTGTACTCATCAATAAGGCTACTAGTATTTTTAAATATATCTATAGAATACACATTTACAAGTGTAAGACTTATCGCTAATAGCTGGACAAAGAACAAAGCTACTGTTGGCCTTGACTTTAAACACAGAAATTTATCTCTCTGTCTGTGTACGTGTTTGTTTTTGCAAAGCTGTCTTCTGTAACCGGTTCTTCTCCCTTAAAGTTAAGAGTTTTTTTTTTATTATATTAAAAGTTATTAATAGTCTAGATAATCTAAAAATAGCGTATAATTGTATTAAGTAAATATCACAAGAATGCAACCGCAACGTATTAGTACGCGGTCATACAATATAATTATAGTTATTGTACTTAATTCTAAGTTTTATTTATCTATGACGTATAATAACAAAATATTTTGAGTTTGTTTGTTATTTTTTTAAATATGTCTAACAAAAACAGACGACAAAAAAATGTAATAACTACTTATCATAACTGCATAGTCTACTTTGTGTGTTAAAAAAGTAACTAGTTTTATTGCTAAATATGAATATTAATGAAGAAGAGGATGGCACAAATTTGATATTAGGTATGCGTTACGCGTGTTCATAACAAGTATCATGCGGTAAAGTTTACAGTTTTGCAAAACAACATCTTACCGGTTCTGAGTCGTGTTTGTAATAAATGGAAATATATCTCAAGTGATAAATGTAGTTTAAATATAACAAAAAGGCTTTTATTGCTTACTTTTATTTCTAAGAAAATACTTGGCCGGGTAGACAAAGAGAATGTAGCGCCAAAAGGTACGGGCGCGTCATACTTTTTCGCTTTATCGACAGCCGTTGATTATTTTTTATATGTATTTAGTGATGTCTTTATACTTCTGCGTTTCTAAAAATCACCTAATTTGTCCCATTTCCTGTTCTGGTTTACCAAAATACCACAAAAATCTATTTATGATTGTAAAGATACCATAAAAACTCTCGAAAGAGTAAAGCAACATAAATGTTTAAAGGTAATTTATAATAAAGACTTCCAATCTCCAATCGGTTCCTTTTGTTACTAGAGATGTTTTACATAATGAAAATTTCTACCATCAATATTTTATTACGGCTTAGGAAATATTTTGAGTATCCCTATCGAGAAAATCAATTAATTAGTACAACATTTAATATCCGCACTTTTGTGTTAGTTTGAAATATTTTTATTTTAAGAAGATAAAAGAATTGATAAATAATTCGTTTGTTTGAACTTCATTTCCTTATTACGATTATTAAATAATACAAAGTGCCCTATAATTAACTTAGAAATAAACATAGCTTTGAGGAAGTTAATACGTAATACAATTAGTTATAAAATATATGTCATATCATTTTTTTTGAAAACTTATAAATATTTACATCAACAAGTTGGTCAGTCCTATGCAAATTGGCTTTGGACGATTATGGGCTTCGTCGACACGCTAAGTGATGAATCACCTATATTACGAAAATATAACGAAAAAGTAGCTTATGTTAATATGTTTCATATTGTTATTATTGTGGGTCGGTTTTATGGAAAAATATATTTAATATCATTTTGAATATCGCCAGTGTCTCACAAAAACATGCCTACAAATTTATATGATATAGATTTTATAAAGATCGATCCTAAATCATGGCAGTTTTCAGCTTCGTATTTGATTGAGCGCTGTCCGTCTGTTACTCACCTCAGTGAGTTACTCATAACGAAAGATTTTAAGTGAATTTTCAAAACGCTTATTAATATTAATAAATGGCACTATATTATATAAATTTAATCTTATTATATACTCATAAAATATACACATTAGCTAATGACGATTAAATAAATATTCACGTATTTTCTGTGTCTTGTGGTGTAATAGGAAAAACCTAATGACACATTACAACATTGTTTTCCACTTTCCGCCTATTTTACACACTTAATATTGGGACTGTACTAATTCAGAGTGACATTTTGTGGGGTCTCCTTGCTAACAATTGTATACATACTAAGATCTCCGGTTCTCGTGATTCTAGGTTCTATTAATTAAGAAAAATCTTTAAGTGTCATTTCCTTTCTTTTTAGCTCCACGCTGCATCCCGCATACAGCAGGCTAGGCAGAAGGAACCTGAGAACCTAGTGTTCTCTTTCCGTTTCCCATTTTCCGCCGGATGTGAGGCATTCGTGCTGAGTGTCATTTAAAACTTAATATAGTTTAAAATAAACAACTTAGAATAATAAAACTATTGTTCTAATTGAAATTTAATAAAAATCACAGTTAGGTATTGTTACTTTAAAAATAAATACTAGGTTCATAATATTTACATGACAAGACATTTATATTGTCTTTTATATCAATTAGTTGGTCCTTTATACAATGGTTTTACCATAACACTTCTCTTTAGTAAACAATATTGAGGCTATAGTGACTCTATACCGTTATAATGTAAGTTTTATTAATAATAGAATATTAACTTTTGAAGATGTTAAAGCTTTGGGTTTTGACACTTTCACAAGTTTATTTTTTATAATCGCCAGTTTGGATTGCTTTTTGTAGCGGTAATTTAGATTCTATAAAAAAGTCGAGGTATACGGTAACGTAATAAAATCGAAAAATAATCTTAAATATTTTTTTTTAAAGTTATAACACAATTACTATATTAATAAAGTATGAACTTTGATTAGCAACATCGTTTTCCTTATGGGTAAAAAACGTTTTGTTAATTTTTGTAGGGACAAGATTCCTTGTAGGAAATTAATTACTTGTATCATACGTTCAAAACATAAGCACATGCTCATAATGTTATGCAAGTCTCAGGTCATAAATAGACGTAATTTGTCCTCAACTCATAGGTTTTTACTCACAATGTTATTATATGATATTTACGTTCTTATCCTTATACTGAAGGTCTTCAAAGTTGGTCAAATCTTATATCTTTTGCTATATAATGTGGTTGATTGTATACTTTTTGGCTGACTCATTTATTGTTAATCAGAGCGAGATAATCTGTATGCAGAATCTTTTCCCAGCGAGATTTAAAATAATTTTCACGTACATTACGAGTTAATAAAATTTGTCTGTATTTTTAAACCTTATCTTTAATTTTATTTCGTTTTGATCGCAAGAAATATTTATTGATAGTACCTTTATGTGAAATTGTAATTAATCTTAGCAGTTCTTAGAGAATAGTGTTGTAGTCTACTATCTATACTAGTATTAATCAAAAGATAGTTTATCTCATATTCTTTTTATTTAATGATTCTATAGATATAAGGGAAAAATTGAAGCTCAATCCTCAATAAACAAACAAAAAAACAAAATTCCAGGTTTTGTAATCAGGCTGGATAAGCGTTCCTTCACTACTATCCTAATGCGATTGGAGCTATTCATTAAGTCTCAGACATGGTAAAAGAACGCCATGTTGTTATCACAACCCAATGATTTACATTATAAAATAATTACAAAATAAAAGAACATTGAAGCCCGTTTATAAGTTTATTTCTTCAGAAAGAAATATAGCGCCTGAAATATTTTGTCTATCACACACATATTTGCCTTTTTGCTTTATTTATTTGCACAGGAGTATATACATTATCTAAAAAAATTATGCTACTTATAATAAATTGTTCAAGTTATTACTATGTTTACAATTTTTTTAATTATTTTCATTAATAATGTAAAAATAAAAATAGTGTAAAATAATATTTATTAAAATAATAAACAGCTCATTAATTTAAATTGGATATAAAATAATAATGTATGCACTACTTTAGCACGTGAAGCAGTTCTAATGATTCAGGAGGATCATTGTGGTCATACTTAGTCAAATAAAAACGTAATGGGTCACCGTAATAGTGTTACCTAAATGAGTAATATCTACATAAGTAAAATCAATTAGTAATTTAAATTACTTATATATTGCAATTTTTTTTTGACTTGTTAAATAACACATAAAAAAATCTTTAATGTAGTAGATAACGTGAATAGAAATCCTATTAAGATATCTATCCTTACGGATTTTTATATTTTTTATATATATAATTCACTTTTGTTAACTGTATCTATCTGTCTATCAATATAAGAACACATTTATTATTTTCTGCCGTCTCGAGTACACGTGTCCGGCTTCTAAGAGCCCTGTTATTTTTATGATGTCTTTACCAGGATGACCAGTATGAGGAGAACATAGTTTAATATGTTTTTTTAGTTTATTTTAAAAAGAAATTCATTATTTTGATCGTGAATTTACTTTCACAAAATGCGTATCATACACATATTTGCACACACACTGTTTAACTCTAACTTTCTATTATTTATTTAATTATTTATTAATTCTTAAGTACTTACGATCAGAATGAAAACACTTACATGTTATTTATTGGCTAAAATTAAAACAATAATAGTTTAAATAATTGTTTCTCTTGGACTATTTTAGTCTGATGAGAACTATTTGGAAAAGTTCCCAGTTCTGAAATACTACAGTAAAAATATTTGAAATGAAAAAAGTAATAGAAAGTGACGTGTTAGCGCCTTCCGAGTTTAATTATAATAGTATCTAAGATGTTTCTGAAATGAATTTCTATAGAGTGAAACTTTAAAATGCGTCTTTTAAACATTGTGGACTTTCTAGTAGCCATGTGCTTACCTGATTTTGATGGAGAAATTTAATATAGTTACATAATGCTTCAAAAATCAAGTATCTCCTACATATAGGAAGGAAATGCAAAGATAACTTTTTCCAAAGACACCTCGTTCTGTATTCCCACAGGAGGTCTATACAAAGTTTGATGTAAAGTAAAGAAACGCAATGAAAATTCTAATGATGACAGTACATCGTTTTATTGTTACACTTGAAATAATACTCAAGAAGAGCGACTTTCATTCTCACTGCGTGAAAGTTATAGACAATAATAAGCCATTATAGTCTTACATTAACACTATTAATTTATGTTTATTGCATATTCGCATTAGGCGCTACACAGTATTTTAAGCCAAATAAATCGTAGCTTTTTCTCATTCACGCCTTTGTGTTGGTGATTTATGTGGTCGGAAGCAAATCTGTTCCTGCGACCGTGCAGCGAGCGAGGTACACTTCCCTAGTTCCCATTAATTGTTCGTAATTTACTACTCAACTTTTATTATCCAATTACTCATATTTTTACGCCTGCTCTACATTGCATTACGTGTTATAGAAAATACTTTTGTATTTTAATAATAGATTTTAATCTTTGATATGTATTTAAGAAAAAGATTAGAAATATTATACATATTATATTTTATTGTAAGAGATACAATACTTCTTACAAATTATAAACAAATATATACGGGTGACTACTTCATGGGTCATTTTCCGTAATAATTTTGAGTTTAATTTTTGTACAAAAGCAGTGCACTTCTTGTAATTTTTATCCAGTACAATACTTATCCAGTTTTTCTAAAAGCTTTTATTTCTAAAGGAACTATTCTTTGGCCGTAAGTCAATAATAATCAAGGCTGAATTCGTCACTTCTTGCATTTATAATGAATTAATAAGTATTATTATATAATTTAAGTAATATTTAACCTATATGATATAAAATAATGTCAACCAAGATGCTCTGATTGAGAAAATAAATGAGAGCTTTCATTTACGGCTTTGTGCAGATGATTTACGTGCCCGGAAGCAGAATGTTCTTTAACTTAAAGCCAGCTACCGTTTTACCGCGTTCCTTTTAATTGTTCACAATTTCCCTGCTAAGCTTTATTCATCCAACTATTGCTTTATGGAGTTTAATTGAGGGTTGCTTTATTCATGGTAGTTTGATATGGGCTGAAAGTTTTGATACGTTCAAATAGATGCAGTTTGTTTTGTAATACGTTATACATAAATAGAAAATTAATTGAACTTCTATTAGTAGTGGAATAATATGAACTGGGAATAGAGTTATTTGTATATTGAGTACAAAAGTTTAATATTACAAAAATATTTCATTTAAGTAACATTATCATGAAATATAATTTAATATAATTAATCATAACGGTAACCCTGGCCCTGGAACTATAGATGCTCTAGATGCGTGGTCGGTCTGAAGTATCTGATGATAGAAATACAGTGAAGATAAAATACTTCCAAAATCTGTTTTATGATTTTTTTTATTCGAAACCGTAATATAATCGCCAAAATTATTGGTCTATTTTAACAACAGCCATGTTGTGAATATTGTTATTGCCTTGCAAAATCACGAAAGATATTTCGTTAGAATGTGCAGACGTGACGCTCACCTCCAAGATTATATCTTACACCTATAGCATTATTGTACTGTGTTTTATATTAAGCAAAGGTTTCAAAATAACAAGTAAATGTAGATTATTTTTATTTACTGTATATGTTATATATATATATATATATATATATATATATATATATATATATATA